>PVKB01003831.1:0-174560 GCA_004027205.1 Ctenodactylus gundi | reverse complement strand
AAAAAAAAAAAAAAAAAAAAAGAAAAGAAAAAGAAAAAAAAAGAAAAGAAAAAAAGAATTTATAACTTCAATCTTGGAAGGAGGGAAGTTAAGGATCAGAGAGAGAAAGCCACTTGCCTCAAGACACACAGTTAATAAAGGGTTGAACCCAGCTTCTGACGCCAAGGACTCCAGAGACTGTGGTCTTGACCACTCTGTTGTAGCAAGAACTCCAGAACCCTGCTTTAGGTTGAAGGTCAGAGATAGAAGATAAAAGAAGAATAGAAATGCTGAAACTCTTTTATTAAACATCAGGGTGCTGCTGGGTGTGCATACCAGGCCCAGAGAGATCTGGGACTGGGTCTTAGCTATGTCACTAATCCCCTGTGTGACATTACATAAGTCATCTACTCTCTCTGGACTTCTGTATAAATAGGTGAAATGACAAGATACGTGAACATAACTTGGTTTTGTCTAATGATGTTAGAGCTGAAAGAAGTTTTAAAAATGCTTTCAGATGATTTCAAAAGAATTTTTGCTACTCCAGATGTATCCCATCCATGACCATGGAGCACAAATCCTTCCTTCGATTTACAGAAATCCAGTGTGAAGATTTGGTCTTTAATATGAAGACATACAGTGTACAAGGGGCCTAGCTCAAACCATGGAGAACTAAACTGTCTTACTCGGCAGTAAAATATTCTCAAGTGCCACAGAGTTGAATCAGGACTTTTGACTGTGAAAAGCAAAATGAAAAAATTACTGGTCAAATATCCTAGCACAGAGGGCTAATTTTTCTCCTTCCACTTATGAGAACTTGAGGAATGTTTATGGGCCCAGTAACACTGGGTTCAAAGGTTCAGGGAAATTCCCTTCAAAGGAGGATTGGGTCTCTTCAAGAGCACGGACTGTCACTGAGCTGGTTACAACCCAAAAGCCCCAAGGAAAGCCTGTGTGCATATTCCTAATTGGAAAATAAACCACTGTTAATTGCTGGACCAGCCCGGAAGGGTTTCCTAGCTTGCCCCTATCAGGAGCTTGGGCCTGCCGCCTCTAAGTGCTATTCTGGAGAAAGCCTCTGTTCTAGAACTACAGCTGAAATAGAGCAAAGGCCTGAGAGTCAACAGACTTGAATGCAAAATTCAGGCCTGCCACTTTCTAATTGTGTGCTTCAAAAATGTGTCTATTGGTACCTCAATTTACTTCCCTGTATAATGAGGAGATAACAAAACTTACCAGCCACTTATCCATGTTTTTAGAAAAAGAAAATAAATCTTCTTTTAGAGATCCATCCATGTGTAACCCTTCTAAGTGATGTCTGGGAATCACCTCAATGTATTACAGATTGGAGGGCCATTTAACAGGGAACGTAGATGAGATGAGATTGGCCACAGCTCACCACTACTGAGGCTGGTAAGAAAATGTAGGTACGGTCTTCTACTTTTGTACAAATTTGAGTCTTCATCTAATAAGAGGTTTTAAATAATGAATAAAGTGAATAGATTGGATTTAGAATTAGGTTGGATCCTGAAATCCTAGACAGGTTAATTAAACTCCCTTGAGCCTTAGCACACTCCTCTCTTAAGTGCAGGAAGTAATTTTCCTGCCTTACCGGGTGGCTGAGGAGATTAGATGAGGTTATGTATCAGGACTTAGAACAGTGTCTGAGTTAGAATGCCATTTCAGTGCACCTTAGCTACTGTTACTAATATAGGGCCAAGAAGAGAACTGAGTATGCAGTTGGCATTTTATAATCGTGTGAATCATTGTGAGCAGCAGGGGCAGCAAGACCTGGACTCTTCCCACCCATTCAGGACTCACTTGCACTCCCCTCCCCCAAGCCCGTCAAGTTTAGACGTTTCCATCCAAGAGTAGGACCAACTAAGTAGCCTCTGGGGTCAAAATCTTCCTCCTACAGAGCTTCGGTGAGCAGGAGACAGTTGTGAGATTCTAGATGGCATCAGTTTTCCAGGAGGAATTATTCATGGGGTCTTAGAGCAGGATCCCTGGCTCGGGGACAGATGCATCTGGGAGCCATTTTCTCAACAAATCTGAGCTCCCCTCTCAGCTTCCTGCTTCATGGGGCCTCCCTTACTGCAAAGTGCACAATACAGATTTGGCTAGTGCGTGGGCTCAGAGACTGAAGTCAGCTTTCCAGAACCTGCACGCTAGGTCAGCACGCTGGAACAAGTCAAATGAATGATGGGCTTGGAACTGGCCTACCTACTAGAAATGACATGGTGGCCCATGCTGTGAGGATCAAGCAGGGAAGGAGACTAGAACTTCCAGTGTGACTTGAGGAACCCCTTAGTCCCTCTGTCTCCTGCTGGTTTCATTGGCTTGAACTGTGTTTACCAGAGATTGGCTTCTCTGCTCAGTACGGACACACTCAGGGTGGGAAATTGTCACTCACTTGGATTCATTGATACTTGCTTTTGACTGCCAGGCCTTATGAAAATTCATCAAAACTCTATTAAGATGGCTAGCAGCCTATTTAAGATTTTATATAGCCTGTTAGGGTCAATGGCACCTGATAATCTCTTATTTGAAATTCATCTTAGAAGATCCAGGCCTGAGGCGAGGAGAAAAGGACTTTAGCTTGGAGCAAAGTTTCAAATAGGGTGATGGGCAACAGTAGTCCTGGGACAGAGCAAGGCCAGGTGGCAGAGAGCTTTGTGCACTTAGCCGAGGACCTAATATGCCAACAGTGGAGAGCATTCTGCCCAGGGCGGGGCTGTGGTCAGACCTACAAGTTGGAACAGTAGCTCTCCATCTGTCATATGACTTAAAATCACTGAGGAAGATCTTCCTGAAAAAAAGAGTGTCCTGCTTTATATCCTGAACAGATTTTGCCATGGGGCCCAGGGAATCTGCATTTTTAAGATCAGTAGAGGGAATTCGAAAGTCATAGGTCTATGAATTCAGTTTAGAGGAACAGTGTTTGATAAATCTTATTCACCTTAATAGACCTACCTACCTGTTCAGTTTTGGAAAGTCTAAATGGGCATCTGTGAACAAATACCTGAAGTCTTTGCTATCTGATCTCAAGGGCCTTGTCGAACATTTGCACCTGCTCTGGGTGGCTACAGGGACAGTGCACCACCCAGAGACCTGAGACTACCACACGTTTGTGTTTTGGATTAAACCATGGACAGGTTGTTAGGACTGGCTCTAGTTGGTGTCTGGTGCCCATCAAGTTGTTGTACAGCACACTCTTGGGAGACTTCACAATGTCTCATAGATCCCCTCAAGTCACATGAAATCCAATAGAGCATGGTTAAGTCACAAAAACTGTTAAACTTTTCTTAGCCAGTTAGGAATCATTAAACGTACCAAGATTAGTGAAGTCACAAGATTTAACCAGACATAATGAGAATAGAATTTATAAAACTCAGTGAGATTTGATGAGGGTTATTGAACCTTATCCTGTCCTTAAGGCAACAAACTACCATTTTCAAATTCAAATAGGATGGAAGCAAACATTCATTTTCTTTTCTTTTTTTTAAAGTGAAATGAGCTAGCTGAATTCACAAGCCCCTTTCCCTGAGGGCCCTTCGTGACTGCAAATTCGATAAACTAGTATGTGCTAACTATTAATGGATTACTCTACCTCCTCCTTTCTAGGTGGCATGTATGCATTTTAATAAGACATGCTAATTTCACCCAGAATAGAGACTTGTAACATGGGAAGTCTAGGCACGGGGCCAGACCCGTGACGAAAGCAGCTAAGACCTTTGGGGGCTCTCACATCTCAGCTGGCAGGCAGGCCTGTGCTGTGGTGATGTGCGCTGGCAAGGTGGGTGGGAAGAAAGGGGGTTGGAAGTGAGTCATCCTCACTCAAGTGTGATAAAGTAGGTCCCACGTCAGTCAGGGCTATTAGATAATGCGTTTTTATTGCTGGAAAGTGTATCTGTGACTCACTTGGCATTTTGTGGATTAGATCTTTCAGAATACTTCTGTCATAGGCTACCTTCACAGCTCAGAAGTAATATTAGGAGAAGTCTTTATCTATTTGATGATGTGACATTTGAAATGAATTTATTTTAGGAAACCTTCTTACATTAGTCACAATGGGTCATAGTATTTTTCCTTTCTTTTTTGTCTGTTTGTTTTTGCTTATTTTCTTGCCTAACTTCTCAGCTTTTGGACTATGATCAATCCTTACTGAAGACTTGGGAACTCGGGAGATATGAGCCCTTGTGCTATTTATGACAGTCATGGTAACGAATGGTGCACATGTCAGATGTATTGTACCTCAGGCAGTGTGCTCAGTGTGTTACAACTACTAACTTGGTCATCTCCCAACAAACTTCCAAAGTAGTGACTTTTGTTTGCTTTATTTCCAGGCAAGAACACCAAGAGGGAGAAGTAAATGACTTTGTTAAGCTCACAGAGCTAAACTCTAACCATAGCATCAGATATTCTGGAGGGCTAGGGTGAACCACCCATTGTATTACTGTTTTGAAAGAAAAATCGGGACACACTTTGAACTTAAAAAAAAAAAGAAATTAAGGACTGAAGATGCAGCTCAGTGGTGAGAACGCATCTTCTAGCATGTAGGAGACTCTAGATTCTACAGCTAGCACTGAAATTAATAAGGAAAATGAGTAAAAATGAGAACAACATGGCTTTTTAAAAATACTGTTTGTGATTGCATATGTTGTGTGAGAGAGGTTCATTAAATTTAAATGTACTTAGGACAAGAAAGTCTTGAAGAAATCATGATTACAGTAGGTATTTGGGGGAAAGTGGATAGTATGGGTGATTTCACTTTTTACTTTATGTATTCAAACACACATGCACGCACTCAAGGACCTAATGGACATCAAATATCTGGGACTTCTAAAGATTCATGGTTTCATCCATCTTTTGGCTTGGGTTTTCCCAGGCTGAGAAGAAATATCAGGTTCTCCCAACTCTCAGGCTTAACACAGTGACGTTCACACAGCAGGTACTCAACAAATGAGCTTGTGGTGTTGTGTCTTTGGAAAGCAGATTGTGTGTTTATTTCCCTGTAGTCACTATTTCTATTAGTATATGCTTGCAATACATAATAACTACATTCAACTTGGAGAATTGGAGTACCTACCTAGGGAAACCTGTTGTTTGAATTATGCTTCTCTATTCTCTTTAATTCTGGGGAGTTTTCCTATGTTTTTCATATTTTGGAAATTTTGACTGACTCTCCAGCTCTGAGACTCACCGAATTCTTCTCCCAAAGGCAAGAAAATAAATATTTTAGGGTTTTCAGGCTATAGGATCTCTGTTTCAGCCACTCCTGCTGCTATAGCTTGAGAGGAGTCAGAGAAAATATGCAAAGAAATGGGTGTGCGCTACATTCTGATAAAACTTTATTTACAGAGGCAGGCAGAGAGCTAGCTTTGGCCCAGGGCTGTCGTCTTTGGACCCCCATTCTGGCCGGGCAGATCAGTGCCTTGAGAACAGAACAACAACTGATTTGCTTCGTTTCAAGGTAGTTTTCCCATGAACTTTTCAGGGCTTTGCCCTTTGGGAAGGTCAGAAGAACATACTTTGGTATGTTTAAGGTGTGGACCAAATTCTTTTGATAATCAAAACTATGAGGTTACTTGCTTCTTGCCGCGTAAAAGATGAGAATTCCAAGTCTCAGGAGGTTATGTCGGGTGTCAGCATACCCTGAATTTCTTCTTAGTATTTTCTTTAATATACCAGGTTTTGTCTGCTTAGTTTAATCCCAGTGAGGACAAGGGAGAAGGAAGTCCTAGCCCACGGCCAATGGTCACCGTGCTGAAGAAATAGCCTGTCTCTCCCTTCCTTGAATTTCAAGTGTCATGAAGTATCTTGGGGACAATGTCACAAAGCAATGAGAGTATTCTTTTCTCTAAAGATACCTGCCCTGTGTAAAGGAAAATATGACCAAACTCTATTCCTTCAACATTTCAAATTCTTAGACTCCATATCCTTGTTCAAAGTTCCTCTCAAGGGGCCATAACACCAGCAAACAATGACACCATTGGCTGCCCAGTATTGTGTGTGTGTGTGTGTGTGTGTGTGTGTGTGTGTGCATGCGCCCACATGTGCATGAGTAAACTAAAGACTGAACTCAAGACTACATGCATAATAAGCATGCACTCTACTACTGAGCTACACTCCCAATCCTGGTCCCCCAGTTATTGCTCAATAAATAATTAATGGGTAAAACCTCACAAATAGATCTTATTTACAATTATACTGAGTATACGTATACTCCTCACATTAATCTGTGTCTTTCTTCCCTCTAGCTCCTTGGACGTGATATCGAAAGTCTCTTTAGAAACAAGCCCAAATACATGGCCCTAACCACAAAACTTATTTGGAAAAAGGTGTGCACCAAATATAATTAGAACAAATTGTACTCATGACTTTAAAGGCCAAGATAATCATGGATACTTTAAACTTCTACCTCTTGGCTAGAGGACATAGACAGGAAATTAAGACTGCTATTTTTCCTTTGTTCATGTTCTTGTATATAAGAATCTACTTGAATAACTTTGAAGTTAAAACATGTGCATATTTCATTGCTATAGTAAATCTTGTCTTTCATGGACAATTTTGTTTTACTCAAAAAATGGACTCCCAGAACAAGTACCATTAAGACCATTTGAACACAGGTGTCTAAAATGGGCCCTCTTCTCCTGATACATGACTGCTGAGAGGACAAAGGGAAACTCCTCCTGTGATAAAAGTCTTGCTCTGCTCCATGATGTCAGAGCATCTAGTGGCTGCAAACCTTGAAACTATGAAATGACTCACAGCTTGTAATTTAAACTTTATTTCATATCTATTGTTAAATTACACAAAATTCAGTGAATGATTTGTAAAGCTACACCACTGGACAGATGTTTACATTTGAAATCATGAGATTTACATGATGGCAAAAATGTATATTTATAACACCCCTTATATACAATAATCAGTATAGACAGAGAAAATGCACTTCATCTCTGCAAACCATGCACACCACAGCAATAACACAAATGGTTTTCTTTCTGTAACAAGCTTTTCCACTGGCTCCGGCTTCATCCTGCTTTCCAACACTACCTGTCAGTTTTCAGAGCAAACATTTTCAATTCAAACTAAACAAGATTGAAACACCATAGTGATCTACAGGATATATTAAAAACACAATGTACACAAAATAGTTTCACTCTAAAACATTTTGACTTCAAGGTGTGTGTGTGTGTGTGTGTGTGTGTGTGTGTGTGTGTGTGTTTCACTTTCCTTCCAGTTTTTATGTCTCCAAATTCCCAGGACTGCAATGCTTCCAGACAAAACAGAAGCTAGAAATACTGACACAAGCCCAAACACTCAGGGATTTTTTGTGCAGCTTGTAGCCATATTATTACAGATGAAACTAAATCATGCACACGGGTAGGTTGTACAAGATAAGACTTTATAGTCACACTTCTAATCATGTCCCTCCTGAAAATATAAATGCCATCCCTAGTAGCTTCAACTGATAGCCAGAGACATGGCGTATGCTCTTGAACAACTATACCAAAATCCATACAGCGGGAACTGCCCCGAATCGTGCCGCCTGGCAACATAGCAAGCGCAAACATCTTTTAACTTTGCTCAATTCATAGTCAATATCATAAAAGTATTTTTGCTTAAAATTCCACTCCCAAATCACTCTCCTCAAAGTATATGTTCCTGACCCCTCACTGCCGCATACTCTTTATTTTTGTTCTTTCAGAAACAAGAACCTAAGAGAAGTGGTAACCTTAAGTGTCAGGAGGCAGCTGTAGGTGTTCCTGAATAACTCTGGCTATCCTACTGTTTCTCAAATCATTTATTTTTTGCTCTTGTAATTGCCTACAAATTTGTTAACACGTCAAAAGAACAAATGGGCCAGAGATAGTCAGCCAAACTGGAAATGTCACAATAAAGATGTACGAAAAGCAAGTAACAATTTCACGTTCAGGTTCAATTCTATCCAAGGATAACTTCAGCAGTATTTGTGAACACATTATCCCGTTTAAGAGTTACTGGTAAGGACCTCACCACACAAACATTGATAAGACAAATCTATAGAAAGAAAGTCCTGACTTTAATTCAGGATTCTACACCACAATAAATTCCGCAACACGCCATTTAGATGGTAAAGAAAGATTCTATACATGGGTTTGTTTGGAATGGGCATAACTCGGAGAAGCCTTAAAGTGAATTATAGCAGCGCCAAAAAGGTTCCAGAATTGTTGAAATTACAGTGCCCTAAAAGCATCTGAAAATTAGATTGTAATACTGGTATTTCATTTGGAAAAAATATGTTTTGTTTGATATGAGATACACCCTGTTTAAAACCTTTAAACAGCAGAAGGTAGAAAAAAGTTTAAAATTTTAAAGATCTCTTAATTTACAAGATACGAGCTCTGTTCCACTGCAAAAGCCAAGATTTTTACATAAAACCACCCATATTTGGGAGAGGAATTCTTTATTTTCTGTGGTTTCCTAAAATGTATCATCAGTTATCATACTGTTTAAATATATCTCTTGTTTAAAAAAATCACAAGAAAGTGAAAGGTTTTGTGTTCCTTTTAGTCATTTGATGTTTATACTTATGTTGACCCCTGGAAAAAATAAGTTTCCTTCCAAGATTGGATTTTTATCAGTGTGTCATGAATTATTTAAAGTTCACTTCTTAGCTATAAGCTAAATGGTGGAATTTTATGTTTTCGTTTTGTCTCCATTTCTAATTTAAGCACTTCTTAAAATATCTAAATGGCAATTTCTGGTGAGTCTGGTTTGGCTTTTGGATTTCATAAATAGTTCAACCAAAAAAGAAGGTAATTTAATTACATATTGAGATTTGGTTCGCCCACGCACAGTATAACATTTCATTGGAAGGCAACTGTAAAGGCAACATCTAAACTTTTTTAACTTCCATAATTAAGGAAGCAGGATGTGTTGGGACATTTTCATCTTTTAAGGTATGCCATGCGTTTGGTGGCGCTTTGGGAGAAGTGTGCACAAGCTTTGGAAGCCACTCAACGCCATTTCTCTACGCTGCCTATGTAGTCGTGGGTGCCATTGCTGGTGCTGCTATCGTTTTGCTCCTGGCCTGGGTTCTGCTTCTGGTTAGCCCGGTTCTCTTTCTGGCCTGAACCATGACTCGAATTCTGAGTCAGATTCTGAATCAAATTGTGAGTCAGATTCTGAATCAGATTCTGATGTGCATTCGGGTTGGGGTTCTGACTTTGATTCTGACTCGGATTCTGGCTCTGGCTCTGGCCCCGACTCTGGCTCTGGAAATGGGTCTGAAGGAATCTTCCCTTCAGGAATTTGCGTTGCTCCTGACGCTTCCGCCTGGCCTCCTGGTGCTCTTTCTGCCTCATAAACTGATATCTTTGCAAAAAGAGATCTTTTGCGTAGCTGTACAGCTCCATATCCAGGAAATTCAGTCCCTCAATGCGCTTTTGGATTTCCTCATTGATCTCTACACTAGAGGCCCTAGTGGTATTGTACTGAGTGAACGGCGAAATAAAGTTCATGTTGAAAGTCTTCTCAAACAGATATTGGGTCTTCCGCTGAAATTCCGTGAGGCCAAAGAATGCCATGCGCTTCAGATTCGACTTGGCGCTTTCCAGAAGGACCTTGTTTCGTTGCTTTTCAGGCATGACGGAGAGGTTGTAGCAGCCCACTAGGGTCAGGTCGGAGAGCATGCGCACTTGGCGGTTGTTGGCCAGATTATAGGGACAGTCCATGAACTCCTTGAGCGGGCAACCAGACCAGTCATCACCAGTATAGCAGCTGGGCAGCTCCTCAGAGGTTGGGGGCCTTCCGTCACAGACATGCAGGGACGCCTTCCAGGTTGCTCCTCTCTGGACATGCCTCCACTCACTCAAGTACCGGGACACTGGGTCTCGGAGGATGGTGATGTAGTGGAAGTTCCTATGGATAAAGCACAAGGAACAGGAATCAGAGAAGTGGGACCCATAAGTGGAGTCAGGGAAGCGCATGCTGTTTGTGTGGTCAGAAAGGAAGGCGATGGGGGAATGACAGGGATCTGATGGCATGTCATGTGAACTGTTCTGCAGTGAGTCTCCATTCTGAGCTCCACTAGCCTGACCAGAAGCCAAGTCCTCCACCTGACTTGCTGACACTGTAGCAAACACAGGCAAAAAGGAGAAAAAAAAAAAAAAAGTGTAGACAAGACACTGGCTTCGTCATTCCTCACTACCACTTTCTCCTCCCGTCTTTTATTCTCTTGCCAACCAATGACAAAAATCCTCTCAATGGTGCCAGTGGCTCAGAAAGCAGCCATTTTCTCTCATGCCCTCTGCCCATAAACCCGAGTGGAGACTCAATAAAAGCAAACAATTTATTGAGTGAAATGCATAAATGATATGCTCAAATTGTAATCTTTCTTGTTAACTATGCACAAGTATTTTTCCAATATCCAGCCTTATCGAGAAATCTGATTAAAACACCAAAATTGCACCGACAGAGTGTTTGATCTGATCCTCCTGATTCTGGCTGTTGTCACATATCACAGCTCATATGTTATGGAAATGGAATGTAGAGATAGGCAGAGCAGCCCAGGGCCTCCAGAAATAAATATTGTGGTTAGTCACAGACTGAAATAGACATGGTAGCTGCCAATGGTGTACATGCAGGCATCTGCTTTGGCTTCAACCTTTGCTCACAGGGTAATATTCCCAGGATATGAAAGTTAACTCTTATCAGCTCCAAAATGTCCCTTTTCTTTTCCCACTGAAAGGACACATGGATAACAGTAACAATAGAGCCTTTGCTATATGCATGTCTTTCCTTTCCACCCGCAAAAAGATGAAGTCATTTGCTCAAGTAGCAAACTAGCTAACTTTCAAACCATAAACTGCCACACTCGCCCCTAAACATGGTGAGTGCAGGCACACACATGCACCGCACCACAGAATGCCAAGGTCTAGAATGTAACACTGCATAGTCAAGGAGAGAAAGGACTCTGGAGTATGGTAGATGAAAAATAAGGTCGCCAAAAGGCAAGCTGTGCAAAGAAAATAGCACTAAATGATGAATGTTGGCTTTTCTTTCTTAAAGAAACGTGGGGAATGACTTGCAACTTTGGTGATGTTTATTCATCGCTCTCTAAGGGCCTGGTAGAAAGTTCCTTATGAACATACAGGGACCCTAGGGAACTTTCCTGGCCACCTGCTTGAGTGATTATCCTCCGAGGACACATTTTTCCCTGTTCTTGAGCTTGTAGCATCTCAGGCCTCCTGGGATCTGTCCCCTATGCCTCTATCCTGTGTATTGCATTTCCTTGCCTGGCATGAGCTTTCTTCTTTCTGTGACCAGAAAATTCTACTTATTTTCAAGTCACAGTTTAAAGAGCCATCTTTCCTTAGAGAAAGCATCCTTACCCCATGCTGCTATCATCGCTTCTATGTTACCAACAGCTCTTCCATACTTAGTTGTTTCTAAAAAGCGCTTGCAACGCTGGGTCACATTTATTTGATTGTATTTCCACTTAAACCGCTTTCTAGAAGAAGGGTTCTGTCCTATGTTTTTACAACCCTCTTCCTATATGTTCCTGTTTATATCTTGGCCTCCACAGGTGGCACAAAGCAGAATCCCCGAGTCTCTCTTAACTACTTATGTAACGAACTATTCTCGGAAAGAGGAAGGAGAGAGCTGGGGACATACCTTCTCGCATTAAAAAAAATTTTTTTTTAGTTGTTCCCCTAGGTGCCTCACAAAACATCACAAGAAGGTCATTTTTTAAAATCACTTTGTACATCTTCCTAGAACAAATAGCAGGCACAGGAGAATCTTGGAGTGAGACTGAAGAGGGGACAGGAGGTTTTCAGGACTCGACCTTGCAGTGCCAGCAAAATTGAACTCTTGTGAAGACCAACAGCTGGGCTGGAGCAATAGCACAGTGGTTAGAGTGCTTGCTCAGTTTGATTCCCCAGCACCACATAAGCCAGCCATGGTGGCTCACACCCGTAATTCCAGCACTCATTTGTATTGCTGTGGAGCAAGACCTTAGCTCAGAAAACAACACAAAAGAAAACATGGCTAAAAAGTAGCAGCTTTAGTTCCCCAGTAGCCTTTACCAAGAAGATGACGGCGATGGTGGCACTGCGCCTATAGGCTCTTGCCTGCTAACTCAGGTATTCATTCATTCACTACATATTTATTGAGCCTTTATACTAGGCCTGAGGAAATAGTTTAGTGGCAATTAGTCTAATTATTTGGGAGAAAAGAAATTTATTTAGTCCAGTGACCCTTTTGGATTAACCTTTTAACCAGCTTTTCCAGGTATGCATTGGAATGGGGGCTACTGGATATTTGAAACTTCTGGAATGGAGTCACCTTCATGCTTAGCTGACAGTCCTCCCGCCCTAATTTGTTTTACTGGCTTAAGCCTACAGTGACATCTTCTGGTAAATCTTAAGACCATACCACAGTGCAAGTCTGTGGCTCTCCTTCCCAAACAGTCTTCTTTGCCTTTCAGACTAGCGAGGTCCCAGCCACCAGCGTTAAGGTCAGAGTCAATGTGTTGGAAGCATCAGGCTCACAAATATGTACGGGTTTCCACAGGGTTATCGAAGGCTGGATAAGTACATACTGAAAAAAATGAATGAATATCCAAATTAGGAGTGGGAGAAAAATACTAGGGGTGGAAGAAGGGAAGCAACAAAGGAGGCGGGACATACGCTGGGGTCTCTTCTGCTGTGGATATGGCACCCAGCACAGCTTTAACTGGAGGATCGTCCAATGCTCCTATTAAGACAAACACACTGCAGCCAAGAAGTGAGAGCCTCCCCGCTCCATGGTCCTGGTGATGACAGCTACTCAGACTCAGGTGACAGTAACCCTGGAGATTCCACTAGGGTTAACAGCCTCCTTGTACGGAGGACAGTCTCAGGGGTCCAGACTGCCTCAACCCCAGCACATGACGCTGCTAGAGGACTTGATGGTAGGTAGGAGGAGTGAAGATGAAGATGTCCGGCCACTTCCGGAATCATATGGTGCATCACAGGTGCGAAGATGAGGGAAGAACATTCACGGACCTATTGGAAACGTCGGTCTTCTTGCCCAGAGTAACTGAGGCTGTGAAAGCCCAGCTTGGCCAGTGTGTGACTGGGGAGGCAAGCGGACGGAGAAACACAGGTAGCAGTCTTCTAGGGGTCAGGCCAGGTCGGGCCAATTTCAGACTCAGCACCCGATGTGTACATGCTGGTGCTGAGACAGGGCTAAGACATGAGAAGCTAAGGGAAGCGTTTCAATGCCATGTAGAAGTAGCTACTGGAGCGAGTCCAGGGTGTGAGGGAAGACCCTCTCAGGGATGTTCAGCCTAACCTAAAGGGAAATACTTTATTTGAAAAAAAAAAAAAAGCAAGAATGAGACAAGAAAAGGAATATATTGAGACGGAAGGTAGAGCGTGAACAAAGGCACCAAGGCACATGCCAGCCTATCATAACTGGAGAGAGAAGGCATTAGGGTTTCATGAGGAATTGAGAAGCCACAGTAGGAAGAGAACAGTGACAGGTGGTCAGGGACCTATTTGTCCAAGACCTCAGAGGCCATGTGGAAGAATTCATATACAGCTGTCAAATTGCCATACTGTTTCCCATAAATATGTCCATTCAATTAGTATGTGTCAATAAAATTAGAAAAGAATTTGGATTTAATTCTGCAAAAGGGAAGTTTTTAAAAGGTTTTGGGCAGGGAAGCAATATAACATGGCCTGTGTTTTAGAAAGGTTATTATCTATGGTGTGCAAGATGGAATTCTGGGCATTAGTTAAGAGGTTAGTCCAGAAGACAAAGCAGAATGGAGAAAGACTTAGGAGGGAGAATTAACAAGTTTGATGGCAAAATGAGTGGAGAGATGTGTGTGGGGGGGGGGGGAGATCAAGATGTCCCCCAGGTCCCTGGAGGAAGGGTGGAGGAAGCTGTGGGCCATCCGGCAGAAAGCAGAAGAGCTCAGAGATCAAGCTGGGCTTAAGGCAAAGATAAAGGTGGTCAGCACAAATTGGTAGTTCCAGACCGCGAGAGCCTGCTCGGGGATCTATTTTTAACTCTGCCTGTGTGGCTCTGGGTATTTGAAGACAGGATTCCTGTATCCCATGGCTTCTTGTCTTTATGTCAACTGTAGCTTTCATGTGTTCGCTATACTTTGCCAAGGCCCCTTGCTATCTGGTCATTTGCCTCCATGTTTATCCCACTTTATTAGAACATGGCCCACCAGGCACACTCTGACAAGTACAAGAAAGAACAGTCTATCATCTTCCTCATCTAGATACCATTTCTTTTCATGTGCCCTCAGATCCCATGGATCCTTTGGGCAGCCGTGCCACACCACTGACACTCAGTAAAACATTTCAGTCTTTCACATATGTGACAGTTTGAAGCCCACCCTATGCCATCCTGGGTGGATACAGACTATCTATGGCCTTGCTTACTTCTTCTCATTAGTCTGAGCCTGTCCCTGTTGGTGTGCTTGCAGTGCCCTCACCCAGGCATCGATCAGAATAGTAGGATGCAGATGAGAGCAGGTGTGTGCTGGTGGCTACAAATCTTTCCGCAGGATGACAGGAACCTGAACGGTGCTGTGGGATGGACTGATTTAAATGAGGCAGTCAAGTGAAGTCCCAGGAAAATCACCTGCAGCCTGTTTCAGTTAGTGATTGGACAGCATTATCTTTACCAGATTTCATGTTTGTCACTGGAGTCAGGAATCACCACTAGATGCCTGGGTTAATTTAGTGACTGGTTGTTCAGTGTCTCTGTATGCCCCTAGTGCCTCTCGCAACACAGTGAAAAGGTCTAACACCTCCTCCTGCAGAACAGTTCCCCAGGTGGCCTCGACTAACTCAGTTTTTTCGTCTTTCTTGCTGGAAGTTTTTAGAGAAGAATGGTAGAGTGTCCTAGAAATGTAGTATCAGGGGGTGGGGGGAGCTGCTTGAAACTGGTGGGGCCTTGGTCCTGTTCTTTAGGGACATCTGGAGTTAGAAGCAATTGTCTAGGCCAACCTGGCTTTATTTTTATCTCCCCAAGAAACAAGATGCCCTTAAAGCTATGCCCAGAGAGACCTGTTGCCTCTAAGGTACAGAGACGAGGACTGCTTTTCAGAGGTCCTTCAGCTGCGATGTAGACAGGGCTGCACAGCTGAGGCTCTGTCCACCTCAAGCAGCTTACTTGAGCCTTCAGGGACCAGATCACAAGAGACACCAGATTGCTTTTATACCTTGGTATTTATCTTTAAGTAATAAATTGACGTCACACAACTTGTAATTTACGAGTGTGTTCTGTCTCATGGGGCTCATACAAGATGGTAACTGGTACACAGCAACTCTGCTTCACATCTAAAGTCGAGGCTTCTTTTTCCCTGTCACTGATAAGCAACTGTGGAAACAACAGCAATCAGTGAAAGTTGTCCAAGCAAGAAGAAAACTTGGGGCCATCCTTGAGTCCCCTGCACCCCCACACCCAAGTCGTGCTGATTCTGAATCTCAAGGACTCCCAAATAGATCCTCTACACTGCCACCTGGAACACACGTATTCTGTTCGCTTCTCCTCTTTTACCCTGTTCACTTCTCATGGAAGCTGTGCCCTAGCCTGCTTCTGAACCTCCAGTCCATGCCATGTCCACAGCCCCACATGGTATATATCTGAGGTGCCCCCCCACCCCACGTAAGCTCTCTCCACAACTTCCTTTTAATTAGGACATGAAGTCTGAGTTTCTCCACCTGTTCCACTGGGTGACGCAGGAACCATCTTTCTTTCTATCCAGTCTAAGGCCAGTGAGGTCCTCTGCCCAACCAAGTCTTTCTCCTCTGTGAGTGACCTTGCATATCCCCCGCCCCACCAAGTAAAACATTTGGCAATACCCTGAGACAGTTTTGGTTGTTACAACTGAGGGTGAAGGGTTGCTACCAGAGCCCAGTGGGTTGGGTCTTGAGATGCTGCTGATCATTCTACAATGGCTACCCCTTGCCCCGTAAAGAATCATTCATCCCCAAATGGCAGTATTGCCAAGGCTGGGAATGTACTCTCCACGTTCCAGGTATATAAAAGTACTCTTCCAAGTTGGTTCCAGGCAATGACTTACGGGCCCCCTGCTTTGGCATATGGAGTACCCACTGTTTATGATGGCTTCTCTCTGTCCTTCACAAGTTATCTGGCAAAGTACTTCAACAATCTACTCAACAAAACCTTCCTTTATTTTCCTGGGCAAAATAAGCTCCCCCTTCTCTGCCCAAAAGACTCCAGCATCGTCCTATTGTAACTTTCATCACAATATGCTGTGGTTGTCATGTGGTTTTTCCACCTCCCCCACTATGAGCTCTACGATGGTAGGGACCATGCGTTGTTTAGCAAGATAAGCTCTTCTGGGACTGGCATAATGTCTGGCATAAAGTAAGAGATTAATAAAAGCTTATTGCATGAACGTAGTATAAGTGGAAAGCTGACAATGGGCAGTAGGAAAAGTGCCTATCTTATTCACTGATAAGGAAAAGCCACTAGATGTCACTATTAAATAACAGATGTACCGTTTTGCACCTGCGAGAGAACATTTTTAGGCGATCTATTTATTTTCAACTGTTGTACCTCAATTCTGACCAAGGATCCAGTTTAGAAGAAGCATAGAGAGTTTAAGAATATGAAAAACTAAGTAAACATAAGAGTAAGTAAGAACCGCATTTTTCATCCTCACTTTAGTAAACTGTTTTTGAAAAAGTCACCTAAGTTCTAAGTTTCAGGCTTGTCAGAGCAAGAGGGAAGCTTTTGAGATGGCACGACATGGTTGCATGGACCACATGGCCAAAGCCTGCGCTTTGGAAACTGTGGTCCCAAGACAGAGTGTGGGACTTCCCTACACATCACAGGCCCTTGGGAATCAATCTAACTTCAAGGACATATTTCTGGGTTGATGGTGCATGTTTTATTTTTCCCATAATTATTGTTTTCCTTAATATATATTTGTGGTAAATAATAATTGCATTCCCCTTGAGGAACTGGTGACTATGCACATTGCATCTCAGTCACTTCTACTTTCCCTTCCCCTCTCGCCCTCTCATCTACCCCCTTCCTCAGCATCCTTTTCAGTCTCCACAAGGCCTACCTCCCTATTTCCTATTATCTCTCTTTTATTTTGCTCTTCAAATTATTTACACTTTGGGTTTCTCATATAGGAGACCCCATGTCGAATTATTTCATTTAGCATGTGATTTCAAGTTGCATACATTTTCCTACAAGTGAATCCAATTTGAAGGTCTAAATTTTTAGTAGACCTTGGTTTTATGTCTATTAATCACTTAGGATGGCATATTCAACCAGGCCTAGAAGAACCCACCAACAGTCACAGAGGTGAAATATTTGGCTGCTGGGAGACTGAAAGCACAGCAGGGAGCCAGAGGCACATTGTGCCTGGCATTTCCGCACGAGTTCCCAACAATACTACGAATCATACATTATTTCCATTATGAAGATGAAGAAACTGAGATACAGAGGGAGGGTGTTTGACCCAGAGTCACATCTCAAATTAAAGTAGGAGGGTTTGCACTTGAATCCAATTCCCTTTGAATCCAGAGACTATACTCTCCCCATCCCAGTTCTGGGACAAAAACCCAGGACTTCTGCCTATAGGAGCAAATTGCAGGAATGATTCTCAAAGTGTGGCCCTCGGGCCAGCAGCTTCAGTATCTTGGCAGGAATTTGTTGGAAATGTACATCGTTGGGACCACATGCTGAGACATAAACTCAGGTGCTAAGACTTGCCAACCTGCAAATTGTGATTCATGCATGCATGCACACATGTACACACTTGAATTTGAGAACAGTTGTCGTAGGCACATAGCTTCAGAGACCGAAAGTCTCTCAGAGATCCTAGAATGTATCCAGAGCATGGGCACACCGAGTGAGACCCTCCTCGTACTCCCTGGAGAAACGCTGGGGATGCCCATTTCTGGCCAGTGAAAGTCCAGGGGAACTTTGTCTGAACAAAGTTCTGAAGATCATGCAGTAAATATTTACTTTCCTTTGAGGCCACTGGTTCACAAAAGGCCACGATAAGGTTCTCCTTGCACTACTCAAAGGAGAAATAAATATCAAAGCCATTTTATTTTCATGGAAGAAGGCCAGCAAACTCATAGCAGTTAAGGTCATAGAAGTGATCAATAAAAAGTTAATTTAAGAAAGGAAACAAATTCCTGAGCCAAATCAATAGAAGCGAATATTTTATTATACCTGTAGCTAAGTTTGTATGTTTTTTAAAGTTCAGCCTTTGCACATACATTTGCTCTTGGAGTAGCAATGAGTGGTAGAAAAATAAGAACTGTGGCGTGTGGTCCTCAGTAAACACTGTGTGTGCCTCTGAGTCATTGATGCTAAAGGTCTGGTGTCTGTCCTCCAGTATGGATGCCTAGCCAACTGCACAGATCCTCCAATTGCCCATAAATAACTCAGTCACTGCAAGAAAGACGGCTTTCCAACCAAACATTATCATATGGGCACAGACCAAGCAAGAGCAGTCAGCTGAATCAAAGGCAAACCATGCCTTTCGTGGGACCAGATCCTTCCAACCCAGAAGTCACCGTTTTAACTGTTACTAATGGGGCTAACAGACAGGCAGTCCCTAAAGAAGAGTTCCATAAATGCGATCGGCAGTGGCAGTAGCCCTGTATTAAAAAAAGAGTGAAGTTTCACAAGGGAATTACTTTGACTTGAGTGGACATTCATTTAGAATGACACAACACTCTTGTGGCTTAGCAGTCACGATTTATGGACAAGGATGAGCTGCAACATTTGCAGACACTGGGCTCTGTGGAGCAATGACACCCATGATTCCAGCTGGCTCTCTTCCTAGCACTAGAAAGACCGAAGTCATCTGGACATCAAATCTCTCCTTTTTCCCCTTCAAGTTAATGACAGGGGCTCTTGACTTAACCAGGCTCCTTGAGCAACTCAGGAGAGGTGGGGTGCAGGACTAATTCTGGGGAGTCCATGGATCTATAGGATAATCATGACCTTAATGGTTCACTCAAGGGATTAACTTGCCTCTTGAGGAAGGCATAACTGTCCCAGGCAAAGCCTATACTGTACACAAAACCAGCTTGGAAGAGGCTGAAAGTCTTGCAAACGCCAAACAAGCTACAGCTACATGCTGTGTGATAACATTTCTGCTGCACACAGGACATGTATATGATGGTCCCATAAGATTATAACAGAACCTAGGCATGCAGCAGGCTACCCCATAAATCTTATACAGGTACACGTTGATGTTTGCACAACAATGTTGCTGTGTCATGTGACTGCATTCGGTTCTCCCTGCTGAGGTTTTCTGCCATTTTTCACACCTCACCCAGAACTTTTCTGTGTTAACAAAGTAACATCTTAGTGAACTGAATTTCCCCCTCTGATTAACCTAAGACCTCACCTACTTACCTACCTGTGTGTGTTGTGGGGCACCCTTAACAGGGCACAAATGGGTTTTTCTTAAACAAAAGGATCTGGGAGGGACATTCTTCTCTTTTACAGAAAAAAAAGAGGAAGGAAAATGATTTTATTTTTGTTTTTATAGAAAAGAAAGAAGACTTCTAATGTGTCTAAATTCAAATTCAAGGTGGAATTCTTCACACAAGCAGTCATGGTGATATTTACTTCCTTTTAAAAGAAATCACTTTCCTCTTTCCCAAAGCCCAGTGGGTTCCAAAGTACATAAATTTAAGGGCTTTGCAAACAGTGAGAAAGCTGAGTTCTTTAACAAGATGTGAAATTCCAAGCTTTATGACCCGTGGTCTCCAGCCTTTACCCAGAATCCACTCAAGTGCTTGGCATCACAAAAAAGTTTTGCGGCTTACATTGCCTTCCGTACATTTTTTGCATTCCAAAATTATTTTGTGAGTCTCGGTTCATTAATATTCAGGATACTTTTGAGATGGAAGGAACTTTTAGAGAAAACCCCCTTCAGGGTGTAGATGGGGTAGACAGGACCCCAGTGAAGAGATGCAATGTGCCCAAGTCACATGCAGACCAATTTTGTCACTTATTAACGAACTCTGACTTCCTGAGCACCCTTCCAAGACCTTCTCCCTCCTGCGTGCTACTCCTCAGCTCACTTGGTGTTTCCTTCTGACATCCTCTGTCCAACTGTCCCCCGAAGGTGGCATCTGGAACAGTCAGCACTCTTCATTCTTGCAACCCTGAAACAATTGTAGGCACAGGTAGAATGGTGAGCTCTAAACCTCGGGGACAGGGGGACCCGAGGGAAATTTTAATTGCCCTCGCTACTATTGTTAATGTCTGTTCTTTGGATGCTCTGGACTTTCTCTCTTTCTTGTTCCCTTGCTCTATGTCACTAAGTTGCCCAGGTTAGATTTGAACTTGGGATCTTCCACTTTAACCTCCCTCAATCTCCCTAGCAGATATGGATTTCAGGCGTGTGCTACCATGCTCAGCTTCCCAGGATCTCTTGACTTGGGACACATTGCTTCTGTCCTGCCTTTTTATTGGCTGGTTCATCCACTATAAATTACCACAAGTTCCAGATCACAACTAGGAAGTAATGAAACTGCTACTATCATGACATTCAAATCAAGAAGAGGCATATTCAAGAAGGGGACACAACAGCCTTTCAGCTATGAACATTAGAGGCTTCCTAATCAATGCACCTGCCAACCCTGGGTAACCTAGAAGTTTCTATAATTAGAGCCACAGGCATGGTGAGGAAGCCATATGTAGATGGGCACCTGCTGTCAAAGAACTAAGTTGGATGTAAGTCCCAAGTCAGTGAGGGGAAGAGGCAAAGGCAGGATGTAGTTAAGAGCCAACTATGTCATCTAGAGAGTAGGTGCAAGATGAGTCAGGATGGGAGGGTTTACCATGTGCTATGATCATCATGTAAGGCTTCCCGGAGGAAGAAGATGTCCTAAGGAATTAGAAAAGACTTGATTGGATGTGTATACGGTCATAGGGTCGATCTTTGGTGGGGAAGGTGGAGGCATTTTACCATTTATAAGACACTAATAAAAGTCATGATTTAGTAGGTGCCAAGTCACTATGCTAGATTATTCTTTTCATAAAGCCTTTGCAGTAAGTGCTGATGCCTTCATTTTAAGTGCATTGTATGTAAGAAGAAGGGCATGTGTTCTAGAGCTGCATGGGCCAATAGGGTGGCCGCCTGCCACATGTGACCAGTGACCTCTTAAAATGTGCCTAGTCCTAACTGAGAAGGGCTCTGTGTGTGTGTTTCCCAAGATTTGGAGATAAAAGAGCTTATTGATCAATTATACAGGTTGTATGTTAAAATTATAGGGTTTTGGACATATTCATTATGCAAAACATTATCCAAATGAATTTCATCTGTAGCGTTTCATTTTTTAATGTAGGTACCAGGTGATTTAAATCTGCCTGTGTGCTTTACATTGTATTTCTGTTGGAAAATACTGTTCTATAGCCAGAATTCCTGGGTTCAAATTCCAGTTCTGGTCATGACTAGCTGTGCTATGTTGGGTGGATAACTTCTCTGTGCTTCTTTTTTCTCTTTCAAAATGTGGTAAAAATCACAGAATCTTTAGAATGATAAAATGAGGAACTATGTAAGAATCCTTAGAAACATACCTGGTGATATCGCTCAACAAATGTTAGTTACTATCATTGTTTTCTTTTTTTTGTACAGATCAGAGTATTAAGCAAAAAGTATTATTCAAACCTTCGTAAAATCTCAGAGCTGCTTAGTTACTATCTGCAGGTCTGGTTAACCCCTGTGCCCAAGCTTTTGCCTTCTACCATAGACGATGCCCTCTTTGGTCTTTGTAGCCTCACTGCCAGGTACGCCTGGGTCTCTGGTTTGCATACTGGTTAGTCACCCTCACGTGGGCATGTGCACAGCCTCAGAAATCCCAGCCATAAGCACCACTGGCCAGTGGGAGCAGGAAATGTGAAGCAAGAGGCGACCAGAAATGTCAGAATGTGAAAGGAGAGGCTGATTCTGAAGGGTTTTGGAGGTTCGTTGCAGAGTGTCAAGAATGGGATCTGAGCACGTCAGAGCCATGGGAGCGAGGGATGGAGTTGCGACTGGCAACCACTTTAGCCCAAACTTCCCATTAAACAGATGTGGAAACCAGATAGCCAGCTCTCTTGCCATCCCAGCCTGTGTGAATCAAGGAGACACATGGAATCATTTCTTTAGGGACTGCTACCGAGACAAGGAATCAAGTAACAGGCCTTTTTTCACATGGTAGGCAGTCTATAAATATTATTTAAGGCAATTTGGAGCCAGTTGTATCCAGTTCCGCGTGTTCACCTGGGCCCGCTGTGCATGGAGGTAGCATCTCGAGTGTGCTTTGGAGACACTGTTACAGGAAATCCGGGCAGGAAAATGCCTGTTCTTAGCATTGTGTTATTTTCCAGAACGACACAGGGGAAAAGTTTTCCCCTCGATGAAGGCTGCACTTCTGGAGCCCTGGGTTGATTTTAATGAGCTCTAATACTTTTGTGAGGTGCTGAGAGAAATTAAGTGCAAACCCAGGTCTCTGTGGGGAAAGCAGACTCTGGAACATTTAAACTGTAAAGAATTGGAGGCATTCAGAATATCAGAGTCACGCAGGATTGTGCCTCCTTTCCCTCCAGGAGATGTTTTCTTCAGATATTCAGGCTACATAAGACACAGACTGAATAACATGGTTGCATCACATGTGTGTGGGTATACTGCAATGGGCACAGCCTTGTTCCATGACAGTGATGATATTGAGAGTAAGAAAATAACTCATTAATTCACCACCCAATATCTCTGCTTGCAGAGCCTGATGCTGTGAATATAGGCCAGCAGTGCAGAACCCAGGAGATCCTGTTTGAGCAAAAGGATTTATTTGGAAGGTTATGTTGATGCTGAAAGCCTGTCAGAGTTCTCTGAGTTCTGTGCACCAGAGGCTTATTTTTCCATGGTGTGTATGAACGACTTTGGGCACCTGTGTTTCCTTTTCAAGGCAATAAAGGCCCTAACCTGGCAACCGTGGTGTAGCCCTGGGGAGCCCGGGGCTGGTACCTTCACCATGCCCTCCTCCTCCACAGCAAGCTCCCACAGACCACAATTTAACATCATGCTGTAATGGCCTGAACTGTACAGAAAAGATATTTTTGTATCTGTCCAAAAATGTGGCAGAATGGGAAAACTTGCGGTACGTGAAATCAGAAATGTAAGTCATGGTTCCATTTTGCTTGGTGAAAGCATAAACAGCCCACAATTTGTAAGACAGCAGAAACTTTTTTGTTTAAAATGGCATTTTA
This sequence comes from Ctenodactylus gundi, assembly GCA_004027205.1. Classification (NCBI taxonomy): domain Eukaryota; kingdom Metazoa; phylum Chordata; class Mammalia; order Rodentia; family Ctenodactylidae; genus Ctenodactylus; species Ctenodactylus gundi. The sequence goes on along the minus strand of PVKB01003831.1, from coordinate 151,322 downwards.
AGCCAGGCCTGGTGGTGGAGGACTGAAAACCAAGCATGCTGAGAGACTGAGGCAGAAGGATCACAAATTCAAGTCCAGCCTGGCAACTTGGCAACTTGGTGAGACGCTGTCTCAAAATCAAAAATAAGAATGGACCAGGCGTATAATCCAGTGCAAATTTTTGCCCTGGGCTCAATTCCCACTACTCCCCCCCCCCCCAAAAAAAAAGACATTTTGAAAGCACCATCTTCCACAAAACACCTGTTTCATGGGAAAGGAGCGAAATAGGAAACAGCTCACTGCACGGGAACCTGAGCGCCTTCCACACCCGACTCTATGTTCACGCTACTCTCTAGACAAGCAACAGCCATGTCACACAGTCTCATGATTAAAGTTTTTTGTCCTCTAGGGTAGTCAGAAGACCTCCCTGCTCCGACATTCTTTAGCCCCTTGTCCTATACCGCCCAGTCTCCAGTTTTTCCTCACTGGACTCTCTGCTCAGACTGCTCAAAATCTTAGAAAACCTCATTTCCTGTAGGTGTCACACAGCACCATTGGAAGGACTTCCATTTGCAAGAGGCACCCTCTACTGGGCAAGGCAGCACTCTCCTCCTTTAGGGTGGAATTTCAGGCAGCTGGGGGCAAGTACCACAGTGTAGGGGTCTTTCCTAAAATCCCAGACGGCAGATAACTGGCCATCACATGCAGACAAAAGGCCATTTTAATGGTCATAACTAGGAAACCAATTCCTTTCTGCTCAAAGAAAGCAAAAGAATCCCAAATGAGCCCACTTGGTGACAGTTCTGATCACTCTTTTGTGTTTTCCTTTTCAGAATCATAAATCAGTCATGAACACCGTAACTTAAAACAAGATTTGACTTCCCTAAGGCTATTTCTTGAGTCCGGCTGTTTCCCTATTCCATCTCCTTCCATTTAACATTCACGAGTCAAGGTGCTTCTAGAAATGAGCGTGGGAAGGACATATTGACCTTCACCTTCTGCATGACAGAAGGAATGTGCTGACAGTTGGAACATGAACAAGTAGGTATATGTTGGGAATCTTAATCAAAAATATTTCTATTTCTCAGTTCATTTTCAACAACTAAAGAACTGTTATTTGGAACCTCTCTGAAGGTGGCCCCCTCTCCCCAAAGGTTCTCTGTGGCAATGATCTCTTAACAAAGTGCTTTTGCTTTGTCTCCCATTAGAACCTCATGACATGCTTATAAAATAGACAGGTCCAGCCCGTTTCAGAGACACACAATTTAGTGCGCAGAGAGGTGAAAGGTCAAATAGCTAGAGAGTGATCAAGTTACATGTGTCTTAAACCCATGTCTAGACATCCAGACTCATTTTGCTACCCCATGCCACTTTGCTTATTTTATTTGAGAATGAAAGGAATTTTGGTGTGACACAGTACAGAGCTTTCTGCAACACCCTACCAGGAGCTCAACCAGAGCCTGCCTTGTGGATATCATGATTTCAGGGGTGCTGGGAAGCTCAGCCCTCATCTTGGCCAGGAACCCACAAAGCAAAACGCATCCCTTTGATTTAAGCATTTATCTCCTATGTGTGCATTAAAGGGAGGACAAGGGACAGGGAGCAGAGGGTCATAAACCATTAAGACTCATCAGCCACTTAGGCAGAGAGGGACTAACTAACCTCTAGTAGATCCTTCTGTGGATTTAACAATCCGAACTCATCATGGAGCAGAGACAGAAGGGAGTGTGCCGAGCATGTGCCGACGTGGGCGTCAAGGTTTGAAGAAAGAAAAGGAGAATGAGAAGGAACATTGAGGTCCCCAAAGTTGTACTAAACTGACTTAGAATTATGCTATGGCTAAGGACCTGTCAAGAATATCTAATAGAAAAATACACGGGAAAACAAAGATATAAAGGGCAAAGCACAAGGTTTTTGCAAAGAAAACTAGCAAAGTGGTTTTTAGTGAGATAATGTCTACCATTTGTCATTAAGCTATTGGTTTGGTCACATCTTCCTAACCCATCACCACACCCCAAGTGCTAAGCAAACCAAATTCCCTTCCCTACCCATGCCTCTGCTCACACTGCTGCTTCCAGGAAAACATTGCCTGCTCTGCCTCTTGGTCCCAATAGGATGGACAGAAGCCACAGTGGAAGAGTTCCAGGACTCCCCCCAGACACCCAAACCCACACGGACTCAAGTTCCTCATATAACATTTCATAGAACCTACACATATTCTCTCGTATGGTTTAAAGAAATTATCTCTAGGTTGCTTACAATGCCTAATGCAATGCAAATGCTGTGAAAAGTCGCTATACTCGGTAGAAAATAACAAAGAAAAAAAGTCTACATGTGTCGTACAGATGCGCTTTTTTCCAATTTTTTCTGTCCATAGTTGGCTGAATCTATAGATGTCTAATCTATGGATACAGAGCACAAACTTTCACTTCCTTCTTCCTCATGTCCACAGCTAACACAGCCATGGCTTCCTCTGAACCCAGAGAAAAGGTCCCATACAATCCTCAGTACTTCTGTTCATCCAACTTTGGAATTCCTGTCTAAGTCTTCTTTTTCTTCCAAGGTTGTAGGCAACTTGGAGAGAGGGCAGGTTCTCCTTTTATTTTTTTTCTCCTCTCTCTCCATAGCCCGCGCTGGCCCCGAAGCTTGTACGAAAGCCAACTGTTGATATGCGTTTTGTAGTTAAGCATGTCTGGAGTCAGAAAGTTCCAGAAGCAAGCCATAGCTAGTGTGCTTCGTTGGCTAAGTCTTGGTTTCCTCCTCCGTACATGTGATTTGTCAGTGGGCTGACCCATGTATCTTGCACATCCCACAATTATCCACTAGTGCTACTATTTTGCTCATAACGAAGTGCACAGTCCTCTAAAGGCTCCCTTTAGCAAGAACTCCTCAAAGCCACTGTCCCAGAAGCAAAGGGAATCACACTTGGAGGCTTTGGAGCAAGGGTTAGCGAAATGACCTGATTTACACTACACTTACAGTGACATTCACTCCTCAAAATGCAGAGAAAGACAGGAACTGGTTTCATCTTAAATTCAATATTTCTGTGGCACACACACTGAATGCCACCAAAGCCTCCACTCCCTCCACAGCGGTTTATAGAGATGGAATAGCGGCAGTTTTTCATTTTCCAGAGTCCACTCACCCTTCCAAGAATCTCAATGCCTCATTGATTCATAATACAGTGCATAAAGATTTCATTTTTCCTGCCCACAGTGATACATTATGGAGGCAATCTGTTTTGCCACTGAAAAGTTTGCTTAGTAGAAAAATTTGGAGTTTTGACATTCAGGAAATTACAGTCATCTGTAAAACACGATTGATATGCCAAGGCTAACATTTTCATTGCATTCGCAGAGCCAGAATAACTATGATAAAATATGTGTTACCCCACACACATTTCAGGATGCTTTAAGGAAACATTCGTTAGCTCAGAGAACCACCTTCCAGGTTTTCAGGGATACCACAGCCATGCCAGTGAGCCTCTACCCTGTCACACAGCCACCCCCAGTGATCAAGCTGACACTTGGGTTCTCAGAACCAGAGATGGTTCAACCTGTCTTCCAACTTAGTGCTCATCTGAAGACTGGACCCCCCCCCCCCCCCACCCTCTCTGTCTGTCTTTCATGCTGTTAGGCGAAAGGCACAAAAAGGAATCAAGGAAAAATGGAACTCGAGAAAATTCCAACCCCATTTTGGAACTGCTTGCCAACCACAAAAGGCACAGGTCTAGATCAGATAGAACTAGAAGCTGAAAGTATACAGAAGTGGAATTAGGCTGTTCTCTACCTGTCTAGCATCTCAACTTGTGCTCTCTAGTTTTATACTCAAGCACTTATCTCTTCCCAGTGCAGTTTTCAATGACATCCAAAGCTTGAGCCCTGGAGCTACTCACCTGTTCAATGTTTGATTTCAGAATGGGAAGTGTAATCAGCTCAGCTGAGGGGCGTGGCTTATCTCAATAACCACGTGAAGGGAGCTGTTCCTGCAGGTCTGGATCGGCCAGGTTATGGCCAGTGGTTCGTGGATCCTCCGGCACCGGGACCCATTGGAGGTACCATGCAAACTATGTGGGTCTATGGCAAAGGAAGGACCCAGTGTCCTTGACAATGGAAACACCTTAGGATGATCCTTAGGCAGCCCCAGGGCAGCTTTCTGAGGTACTGGGAAATGCATTTTATATAAAACACATGATGCAGTCTGACTCATGAATCAAAACAGTGTTTACAGGCCTGAAGGCAGTCATGAATCAAGCCATCTTTAAAGGCCTCAAAGAAGTCCTGCATAAACCCACACTTAGTTACTACAAATGCTCACCAGCTTTGTGTGAGCCAGACACAGTTCTAGGCAATTAACATGCATTCTTCTAACAATTACAAACACCCGATGTGGCTGGTGTATTATTCTTGTCATTTTATGGATAAAGAGACTGAGACACAGAGAAGTTTAGCAACACTCCTCAAGTGACACATCTCGCTGTTACGAGATAGAGCTGGAGTTCAAATTTCCAGCAGGTTATCTGCAGAATTCATGTTTATGATCTATATTGTTTTGCCAAATGAAAAATTTTAAAAGCCCATTTTTGTTAGACATGCTACTTAGATACTTCGAGTGCCCATGCACAGGGGAAGAAGGCTTTCTTGTCCTCCTGAAGGCCTTGGCAAAATGTCACTCTCCTCCTTCAAGCTGAGACTCTTACAGCTACCAACTTGGCTCCATTTCCCAACAGAGTTTGCACAGAGGCCAGCAGGGCAGGGCAGAAGCCAGAGAGTATGGGGAGCGGACGAGAGAGGCCAAAGACACAGCTGGACAAAGATCACACTGCCTAGAGAGTCCAAGGAGAAGCGATTTTTCCAGGGAGGTCTGAGGCTCCACTCCCACACCCTTGAACCTTGAACCCATATACAGGACTCCTGAGTCCCACTGCGCCAATCTGGGTCTGATTTGAGCTCCACCGAGAGGCTGCAAGCCATACAGGCCTCCAACGACACAGATTTGCTGTTTTTCTTCTCTGGGCCCCAAGTGCTGGCAGAGTGGGGGCCTGTTTCCTTACCTTTTGATACATGCAACATTTTGTCTGTAACTAGGGTATCAACTCTTTACAAGTTGGGATCAACTCTTTTTTTAAAATAAAGAATAGAATTTATTAAGAATTTAATGGGCAGAAGGGACACAAGCCTGTCTTGTGCAGTAGAAAGACAAAAATATTTCTGTATCCTGATACTTCTGAGACAGGAAGAAGGGGCCTATATTCTAAGCCAGACAAAAGTATGAGGGGCTTTCTCAGCAACTATTAGCACATCAGACATCAGTTAGGAAAGAGTCCAGGCATGCGTAAATGGCGCAGGACACTCAGCTGATTGTCTTCTGCACTTCCCACTGTCGGGTTTGGATTGTGCCATTGTCACCTGGTGGGCAAGATGATGGTTAAAGTAAAAATGTAGAGCAGGAAAATCCTAAGGTGTCTTTCTTTGCTTATACCCACTGATAGCATTATTTACAGAGTTTACTTATAAAAAATATGGAACACTTCACAAATTTGCATGTCATCCTTGCACGGGGACCACACAAATCTCTGCATCTTTCCAATTTTACTATGTGTGCTGGCGAAATGAGCACGGGATCAATTCTTCGCAGCATTGTTGCTGGCCGTTACAGGAAACCTTTGGAGCATTAGGACACCTGACACAAGTCTCCAGTAATCACTAGTTTGGATTTATTAGCCCAGACTTTATTAGAAAGCAAATAAAGAACCTTGCAGGTATGGAACCCACAAGGACACCCAAGAGAAGAATGAAGCAGTACCCAAAATAATTCCCTCACCGAACCACGTCCTTCGGAGCTAATCTATTGTCTAAGCGACAGAGTTCTGGTATTGTCTTGTTTCTGAAGAACCATTCTTCCCCATTTATATAAATAGTACCCACGGACTCAACTTTCAGAAATAGTTCTTCAGTTCTCAAGGCACGAATAAGAATGCCTTTGTAAGTCACCTCCGATCCTTTCTGGAAGTAGGCAGGATATAAAAAAAAAAAAGTGGGGCAGAAATAGAAAGCCTTTCCCCTTGTTTATCTCTAAGATGTCTTACAAATTGATTTCGAGGCCTTTATTACTCTGTGAGTCACACATTTGGCTTCTAGCAGGTTTGAAAACCTAGACTCCATAAAAAGGACCAAACATATTGTGAGAAAGTTCCAGAGGTACTCACACCCAGATGGCCCCTGTGTTCACTGCTGGCCGGCCTGGCTCTTGATGCCACCTAAGACATGGAGGCAACAGCTAGGGTGTGGGAATCAGCGCCACGAGGTCTATTCACTGCCTGTCTAAGGTGAGGTACCAAATCATTACTCCAGGAGGATGTTTTGCTTTTTTTCCCCACTTGTACTGGGGATGGAACTCAGAGCCTTCACTCTGAGCTACATACCCAGCCCACTGTTTAGTTTCCATTTTGAGGCAAGGTCTCACTAAGTCATTAAGGTACCCAGGCAGGGCTCAAACTTGTGATCCTCTTGCCTCAGCCTCCCAGATTGCTGGGTTTACGGGCCTGATCCACCAGCTGGGTTTCAAGGGGCTGTCTGCAGATACAATTCTCACAAGTTTTGTGTCTGTTGACAGTCATTAAGATTTGGGAGATTCCAAACCTATTACGCACAGACAAAAGACAGGCACCCACTTAATTCATTTGGGCTTTCTTTTTTAGTCCCTCCTGCTGCAAATCCACTTTGCCCAGGCCCATATCTCCAAGGAGGGATCTGCAGGCACAAGCCACCTGATAGCCCCCATATGCCTCTCCCAGTAGCTTCTTAGCTTTTCTTTCCATTCTAGGCCTTTCCAGAAAGTTCTCTGGCTCCATCGACTCCAACCCTTACCCACTTAGCAATTTCTTTATTTCTGTCCCTAGACAAGTTTTTCCTCACACCTCCCCCTATTGTTCTGTTTCTTCTATCACCAGGATGATCGATGACACAATAGGCATTTACATTTACAAAGCAATTGCATTTACATAAGATAGTTCTTACCTACAGCAGCGGAGAGAGGCACAGCCATAATACATATATAATAGAGAGCAGGCCTATTCATCACCCACATTTACAGTGCCTTCCACAGGATAGACTGTTCTAGGAGGAGAGAGACTCCTGTAAAATTTATCATTAAAGGTAATCAATGAGTTCCAACTTACGTGCTCTGCACCTCGAGGTGAAAATATACCCCAAGTATGGGGGGAAACATTTTTACTCCTTAACGTTTGCTGAATTTAATTTGAGATTTCATCGATTTCATTTAATACAAAGATTATGTAATCAGGAAGTCAGCAGCAATTGGAAATACCGAGGCTAGTCTTCACCCATCAAGGCATTTTGGTAATATCTAGTAATAGCCGGAGATTTTCATTTAATTGAATTGGAAATGCAACATATATTAGCTTACAGAAACTTAATCAGTGTGATCAAATTAAAACAGGCCATTCAGACATATCATCCTGATTAAGGCACTTGCAAACACTCCACAATTATCAGAGATTTGTGGTGTTAATGATTTAAACTCAGGTTTCTCCTCTGGGGATTCAGACTCTGATTTTTTTTTTTTAACCTAGACAATTAGAAAACTCCATCCTTTGGTTTGAAAAATGTTGCAACAGTATTATTGACATTAATTCTCAGAATGCAGACAAGGAAATAGCACTTGCTGGGACTATTTTTCTAGTAGTCACTGCCATCTCTTTGGGATGAGGATCATTAATCTGCATGCTTTAGCTCCTGGGAGTGGTAATGAAGTTTGGCGATGGGAAAGTGACCATTTTTAAATGTACTAGGGGAAAACTCTGCTTTTCTGTCTTCTGCAAAACAGCTGTAAGTCTCACTGAAAGGGGTTTGCCTATGGCCCTCTTCAAAGAGCCACTTTGCCCAAACTGGCTGGCTGTCCTGGGTAGAAGAGTACGAAATTAGGCTATGTCTTTGAAATGTGTTCTCAACAGAACATTATCTCCCAAGATAAACACTACCTTGAGAGATGTGAATTACCTTTTCCCCTTTTAAAACTCACTTCCCCAGCCCATCCCCCTTAAAATGCAGCAGTATTAAATTACCTGGAAAAGATCTCCTGTTTGTAGCGCCATTCTTTGTATGAACAATGATGGGGGGTGGCCAGCTATTTGTACTTGAGTCAACAGAGCCAGCCCTTCACTTAACAGCACAGAAAACAGATTCAGGGAAGCCAGGCAACTTTCTCCAGGTGGCAGAGCTACTTAGTGCCAGGACTGGGGACAGAAGTCCAGTCGCTCTTTCACTCTCAGGTTTTTCTGCTGCCCCTGCTAATGCTTGTGTCCAGCCTAAGTCTCAATTGAGATAAACTCCCTATAAATTACAATGTACAGTTGAATATACTGCTAAGTTAATGAAAGGACCATCATGGTGGGGAGAAGGGGAAGGGGATGAACAAGAGGTGTGGAATTGTGGAACTGTGTGGTGACATGGTGAGGGGACTGTTGTTGCCAGCTATGACTGAGGTAAGACCAGGGATGATGTTTCTATCAGCCATCAGAAGCAGTATTAGAAAAGTCAGAGAAGTAAAGTGGTTACTGGGGGCTGGGGAAGGGGCAATGAGGAAGCCATAGTTAAAGGTTGCAAATTCTGAAGATTTACAATACAGCAGCATGCCAGCTTTGCCTAACAACACTGGATTATCTACTGAATATTTGTTAAAAGGATAGACAGTTTGTTAAATGTTCTTACTAAAATAACAACAAAACAATAATAATAAAGGGGCAGGAAGAAATTTTGGGGGACATTGGTTAAGTCTTTGGTCTTTATGGTAAAGATGATCTCAAAGATGTATACTTATCCCTAAATTTAGAGATATATACATTAAAATATATATGGATATGTAAAAATTTGTATACAGCAATCATACATCAATAAAATGATTTTTAAAAGAACATTTTTAGGCATGGTTTCCCAGATGATAGTTTGGTAATGAAGGGACTCCAGGCAGCTTCAAATAGAGGGGCTACTTGGATGGGAGCCAGAAGAGCTTGAGGGTAAGGGAACACGGTGCTTCCCATACTAGGCTCAATACCAAAACCCTCCATACAATGTCGTTTATTTCAAATAAGTTCAAGGATCTTTAAAGTTTAAGCAGGAAAACTTATTTATTCATCTATTTAAAAAAAAAATGGGGCCAAGTCACTTAAACCTTTCCACACAGTGAATTACGGAGGTTCCCTTTCAAAGCTTGTGCTAGGATGAAGCAAGAAATAAGATGGCCTTTCCTGGCTTGCACCATGTCATTCTCTGCTGTTTACTACAAGCACTGGGAAGCCTGTGTGTCACATCAGTGAGAACCGACACATTTTGTACTTGGAGGGTCGGTGGAAGATAAAAGAAGTGCACCCACCTTTCCTGAAGGAACCATAGTCAGCTGGAGAAATCAGAGAAGTTACCAACGGAGAGTTGGTATTTCCAGAACTTTGCTCAGCACCTACAGCAGCCTCACCCTGGCCACACCTCTGCTGGCACCAGATGCACAAAACGCACCTCTTTGTAGTCTACTTATTTGCGTATAGGGACATCTTCATTAGACGGTAAGAAGCTTAAGAGGATGAACAGAATTCATGTGTTTGAGCCTCCTTCTCTTCACCTCTTGTTTCCTTTCTTCGCTTCCCACCTCTGCACAGCAACCCACCGCAGCTTCTGCTGCTGGGTCTACCACATTATTAGGAGCGCAATACCTATTTCCTTACTGAGTTCATGAACAACTGAACAGCACTTGTTAGTGCCTAAATGGACACTGCTCAGAGGAGGAAAAAATACGTTGAGGCTGTACCAGGACAGGCATGATGCAGAAAGGCTATATTAATTCTTTTGAAATGTTAAGTGTTCACCATGAATCCATTTAATAAACACTGATATGGACCAGGAGACTTGTATAAGTTCTCTCAAGGACTCCTCAAACAATCTCTAGCACAAGAGGCAGGTGGTGCAGGCCTAAAATTTCAGCAGCCTGGGAGACTGAGACAGGAGAATCTCAAGTTCAAGTCCGGCCTGGCTGACTAAGCAATTTAGGGAGACCTCGTCTCTAAATACAAGCTAAAAACAATGGGCTGAGGATGTAGCTCAGTGAGAAGGTCCTGGGTCCGTTTGTAGTACCACACAAACACAAAAAGAATCTCTAGTACATGACAATTATGTGCTGTACACTTCAAACACTAGGAGAAAGAATTTTGAACGTTTTTACCAGAAAGTAATGAAAAATATTTGAAGAGATAAATGTTTATTTGCATTTAAACATTAGGCACCATGTGTTAAGGCATGTATCAAACATAGCATGGTATCTAAACCATGACTATGTACAAATTTTATTTTTGTGTATCTGTTACACAAATTTTGTTTTTGTGTATCTAGCAGAGAGGGATATCCAATCATTATCCCCATTTTACAGAAGAGGGCACTGATGCTCAAAGAAGTTAAGTAACTCATCCAAGGTGCTAAACCTGAGGTACCATGTCAAATTCATGGCTCTTTACAATGAATTAAGACTTGGACAAGGTAGTTGAAGGATGAAGGTTATTCAGAATGGGTGCCAGGGTACTGACAAAGGGACATGTGGCAGGTGATGAAGACACTTAGACAAACAAGGAGGAAGGTTGGGTCTCATAGCAAATGTCTGCATATAGCCGGTGACAAGGCTGAGTAGCTTGGTGAACACATACTGTAAAGCACTAAGGAAAGAGTTAAAATTAGAACAAAATTGGGTGTAGGATTGTACACAATGCATAAATACTGCAACACCTCATCAGCTCTTTAATGGCATTTAAATGAACAAGGCAGACTCCGACCTGAACCTCGGCATGACGATTTTCCAGGAGGGGATGGTCTAAGCAACTAAAATAATCCTCTCCCCAAGCTAATGCTCTTTTCCTCCCCTACAGGTTTCATTACAGCCTAGCACAGAGGCCAGTTGGAGGAAATGGAGTGGAAATCGTATGTGTTCATTTAGTCTTGAGAGCAGAAGCCAGTTGGGAAGCATGGCTCCAAACCTGTGGCATTATTTCCCCCTCCAAGTGTTTCAGATTCAGCCTGGGTGTAGGCTGTCATCTTAGGGAACAGATACCTAGCAGTCTGGTCTTTCTCATCTATCTGTTCACAGCAATTTGGCCACGTGAAGGGAAGCAACATTTCTGTACACCCCTCCCCTCTAAACCTTTCTGGAAGCTGGCAAGAGGGAGAAAAAGATGCTTCCCCGCATCCTCTGCTGCCTGAGGATTCTCAGGCGGGGCCTCCAGTACCAGTAGTTATCAACCCCTCCACAGCAGAAGCAGTAGTTTTAAAAGTAAACAGAATCCAACCCCAATATTAAAACTGATCAAAATGGGGTCACTCAGGAAGAGGTGGCCTGGGGGTGTGGAGCTCACCCCAACCTACAGCAGGCTCTGAAGTCCTGCCTCGGAATCTAATGTAGATTCTGCATGGAAAATCACTGTGACAAGGTCTCACTAAATTGTCCAGATTGGCCTTGAACTTGGAGTACTCTTGTTCAGCTTCTTGAGTGCCAGGATTACAGGTTTATGCCACCACATCCAGCTCCATTCTGACTATTTTCCTCTTTCTTTGTGGTAATGAGATTTGAAGCTAGAGCCTTGAAACTGACCTAGATTCCCACCTTTGCCACCACCCAGTTTTTTTTCTTACATTTTTTTGACACAGTGTCTCACTCTGTTATGGAACCCAGGCTGGCCTTGGACTCATGGCAATCCTCCTACCTCAAACTCTGGAGTGCTGGGATTACAGGCATGTTCCACCATGCCTGGCTTGTGTGGTGCTTAAGTAGTACTGGGGAATTGAACCCAGGACCTCATGCTTGCTAGGCAACCACTTTAACCACTGTGCCACTCCTCCAGCCCTGCCACCCCCTTTTTCTTTGGAGATAAGGTACTGCTAAGTCACTAAATTGCTCAGGCTGGCCTAGAACATGAGATCCTCCTACCACAGTCTCCGGAATGCTGGAATTCCAAGCACTCACCACCACAACTAGCTCCATTTTTTCCCTGGTATTGAAGATTGAGTCTCCTGTCATTTTTTAAAATTTTGAGACAGTTGTTTTCTTTTTTTCCAATTTCATTGGTATGTATAAGTGCAAAACATAAAGTTTACATTGATCTTGAGTATTTTCTCCACATACATGTTGTGGCAAAGTTACAAATCCTTCCCTTCTCTCTTTTTGACCCTGGCTCCCCCTCCCCCCACTCCATTTCCCATTATTCCTCACATTAAGTTCTATGAAATAATTGTGACCTGGGTTTCTCACATCAGAGAAGCCATATGATATTTAACCTTCTGCTTCTAACTCACTTCACTAAGCACGATGGTCTCCAGTTGCCTCCATTTACCTACAAAAGCCTCCAACCTATCTGTCTTTGTAGATGAGTAGCATTCCATTGTGTATAAATACCACAATTTGTGTATCCATTGATCTATTGATGGGTATTTTGGTGTCTTTCATATTTTAGGTATTGTTAGTTGTGCTGCTATGAACATGGGTTAAGTCACTCAGTTGCCCAAATTGGGTTCAAACTTGAAATTCTTCTGCCTCAGCCTCCCAGAGTTAAATAACAACAACAAAAAAATCCTAGTCCAGAAAGAGCCCGAGTTATCATCTTCATTTCTACAGATGAGAACATTGAGTCTCAGGAAGTTAACTCATCTGAGGCACTAGAACTGGGACACAAACCAATGTGCTGGAATTACAGGCATGCACCATTACACCTGCTTCCCAGGTCACTTCTTTTCATCTGTTAGAAGCCAGAACTGAAATAAAGAAAAATAATGGTGAACGGCAGGCACAAATATCCCCCATTAGGCATTTGCCAGCCTGGTGGCTGAGGAGCGGGGGAGGCTCCGCGTGCATCTTGGTACTCCTACCACTTAGCACAAAATGCTTTGCCCGTGATGGGTGCTGTAAGGAACGGTAACACTGCCTCCCCTATTACAAAAAGAAAAAACAAACAGCCATCCGCTGCAATTTGGTAGACGCATTTATTTTTTTCTTGCCAGTAAGTAGAAAATAGAGACTCGACTCATCAAATGAGGAAAACACGCAGCCCCCAGGCTTCATGTATTCTCAAGGACAAAGCAAAGTACATCTAATTAGCCCGTAAATTATGGCTGCTAAAGCAGAGCGGCTAAGACATGAGCATTTGGCAAGGTACTAGGTGTGTGGTTGACAAAGGACGTGGACACGCGTGGGAGGAAAAGAGAACCATTGCAAGCCCGCCCTAAAGACAGCAAGAAGACGTCCTCGGGAAGGGGTGCGGGTCTCTCTCAACTTCATTTTTATGGAGTTGCACTTCTTCAAAAGTTCCCCCAGGCCACTAGAAACAGTGCGCTCGGGGCTAGTGAACTTGTGCAAGATCTTTGAGATGTTATACTGCCAGTTTTCACATTCTCTTGGTGGTGCCAAAAGAAGTGACATGAAGGACTACCATGTTGCACAGGGGGGTGAGGAGCAGTCTTGGGAAGGTCCTGGGGCAGGGGGGGGGGGGGGGAGTTGCAGCGCACTGCTTCCTGACAAAGACAACTGGAGTGTTAAGTGGTCCAGTGACCTTTGAAGGGTCCACAGGCAGGGATGGGGAAACAAAGGAAAACACACCAAGACTGAGTGGAGAGCATCTCGATAGAGCCCATGGAATAGATATCTACTCAGCAACTGTGGTGGGAAAGATGACACTCTTAACAAGCCACTTGGAAGCAAGCCCAAGATTCCTAATTCTCACAAAGACTGTCTTTGTTGCTAAAAAGCAAAAAGCTCTTCAGCCCAGCTATGCCTCCTGAGTGTATGTTTCCAAAAGAGTCAAGTCATCGTATAATAGAGATACATGCATGCACGTGTTTACAGCAGTACAACTCATAATAGCCAAATCACGGAAGCTGCCAATACGTCCACCAACAGATAAATGGATAAAGATGTGGCATATATACACAATGGAGTACTATTCTGCCATAAAGCTGAGTCATTTGTAGGAAAATGGACAAACCTTGAGACCATTATGCTTAGCGAAATGAATCAGACCCAGAAGATTAAATATTACATGGTTTTCCTAATGTGAAAAGCCCAAGGAGAAATGAGTAAAAGAGCCAAATAAGAGAGATGGTAGGAAACAGGGAGGTAAGCTTGTGGGGAGGCAGGGGGCACAGGGAGGGAGCGAGAGGGTGGGAAGCGGGAAGGGGAGCGATGAATATGTGATATGTGTGTGCTGAATGTACAGTGTGTACCACAAATGCATACTAATAAAAATAATAACTCTGCAGAAAAATCTTACAAGAAGGAAATGCTGAAAAATAATGCAAGTACCTAAAAGAAATTTAGAGGATATTTTAAACTCATAAAATGGCTTTTGACTCCCAGGTGTAGAGAGTCATTCACCTGACTAAGCGCCACAGTCCACCATGCTAAGGGTCTGTGTCTGTCAAAGGCAACTGGAAACCCAATTCTAAAGGAGTCTTTTGGATTCGGCATGGGCCAGTGCTCTCTTTGAGTCAACAGCATGAATCAGTGTTCAGGATTAAATGAAGTAATGCATGTGTTTAAGTCCTTTGAACAGGGCCTCGTACACAGGAAGAGCTCTGTAAATGTTAGTTCTTATTTAAATTGTCCTATCCCTTCCTTGTTCTGTCTGGCAGTCATAAGCACCTTTGTTATAAATGAATTCCGTTAAGCTCTCTACCTGCATGTCAAGGTGGAAAGTATTTTGGGGAGAGAACAGTAAGGTGCCTAAAATTAATTGACTCTAATTTCAGAGAGGTCTGTGCTTTGACCTTACACACTTGGGAAAATGATTTAGGTTTGAGGCGAAATGGCCACTGGTTTCAATCACGGCTCTGCCACTTACTGTCGATGTGGCACTGGGCCAAATAAGCAATTTTTCTCAGCCTTAGTATTCTCATCCATAAGATGTAGATAAACTTTCTGCCTCATAGTATTGTTGGTAAAATTGCATGAGAAAATGGATATGAATACTGTTTGCAGAGTATAAAATACTATAAAAAGCAAGGTATTTTTTCCTTATCAGGAATTTCAAGCTTCACCAGACCTTCCTCCTTTCCCCCCTTCTATTGCCAAATCCCCTATGAGCTTTTCAGTGATGGCTAAACATATATTAGGTCTGCCAGAGGCACTGGGCTGGGCTGTTGATCATTTTGATTAAATGATCCAGTCAATTCGTGCAAGCAGTTTTCTCGGGTGTCTCCTTCTCCTTGTCCACTCAACCCCACTCAAGTGTCTAGAACAGCAGCTCGTGGGATCTGATAGAACATGCTTCCAGCGACATGATGGTCTTCTCAGACCATTGTCACTATCTACAATCCGTCTAGAGCTGCTGGGCACTCGTGCACTGATGATTTGTGCTTCAAATGCATGTGACATCTTAATTATCCAGCACGAGCACTGCTCCAAGCAAGCACTAACAGATGGTGGCCTGATTTTATAGCACTGCCAGCATTTTCCGGGCAAAATTTATAGTTTACTCATCAGTGAGCTGAGTCCTGCTTCATTTTTCTTTTTTGTTTAAACTTTGGCAAGCAATCATCCTGAAAACTCAAAGCATCTTTTTTAATGAAGTAGTAGCCACTGCCTGATCATGTCATTTCTCTCCTTCCTACCCCCCCCACCATGGCTCGCATTCCTTTTTCTCGGGTTGAAAGGCTAAGAAGGTGCCTTTCACCCACCTCACAGCTCCTGCAGAGCCCGTGGCCCACCCACAGCAGCTCCCTCTGTCTTCTCATTATCATACCACCTATCATACAGGGCACCCCAAAAGTTGCACTACACAATTATTAAAATATAAACTAAAATTTGAATTTGTTTTTTCTTAAGATGAATCTGTTATAATATTTTCAATAAAGCTAGCACTGTGAGAAAAACTATGAAGCACTAAGTCCAGTGTACAAGATGTCCCAAACTTCGCCACAAATAGAAAAAAAAAATTAACAAAACTTTTGGGATACCATGCAGGGCCTAAGCACAAAGACTGTTTCCTAAGAGGATGGCTAAACTTAGCTTAAGGGGATAAACCTAGATATAGTCTGAATATTGGATTCATTGGGCATAAATTATGTGACTTTGGACAGTTTTATTATCATCTAAGATTCCCCTACAACAAAAAATGGTTAATAACCTTTATTCAATAGGTTGATTATAATGATTATATAAGGTAATACTGTATCTGGAGCCAGTGGTACAGGCCTGTAATCCCAGAACTCTGTGAGGCTGAGGCAGGAGTACTGCAAGTTTTAGCCATGCCTGGGTAATTTAGCAATTTAGCAAGATCCTGTCTCAAAATAGAAGGAGAAGCAGCAGCAGCAGCAGCAGCTGGGGCCCCGAGTAAAAACTCCAGGCTTGAGCCTCACTACCACAAAGAGAAATATAAAATCTTACAAAGTAATAATGTGTAAGGAATGTTGCACAGTGCCTGACACATAGAAAACACTAAATAAATTATAATTAATGAAAACATTATGTTTGCTATATGTGAAGAGCTGATCTAATTATTTTATATACATTAACTCATTTAAATAAATGAAACTTTTCTTGAAATGCTACTTTTAGTGAGAATTTCCTCCTTTTATTTAAATTTACGAATTTCCTGGCCTCCTACTCTTTATTTCCCATTGTGATGCATCGCTCTTTAAAGTATTACATGTTGGGGCTGGGGGCATACCTCAGTTGTTATTCCCAGCATCACATAAGCCGGGTGTGCATGTATTGATGCACACCTGTAATCCCAACACTCAGGAGCCTGAGGCAGGAGGATTGTTGGGAGTTTGAGGCCAGCTTGGGATACATAGTGAGAAAAATAAATAAGTAAAAATAAAAAATGAAGTACTACGTGTTCTACTTATTTGTTTAATTATCATATTCCTTCAGTAGATGGGCCTAAAGCCAGGGAAAGTTGTCAGCTTTGTTTTCTGCTTTAGTGCCAGAGTAGAGAATGGTAGCAGGTACCCAGTATGCATTCAATAAAAATTGTGAATGAGGAATTTAACCCTCAGGAGGCACTGGTGTATCTTCGTTTGACAAGTTTGTGAAGAAAGTAACACACAGGGAGATCAAGCGCAGGTTAAGTACATGGCAGAGTTAGGATCTTTAAAGCCACAAATGGGCTTTGGCACTTGCCATCCTAACCACACATTATGGAGCAGAGAGGAGGGAAAAGCATGAATGAGAGAAAAATAATGGGGAGAGCGTATGTGGCTCTGTGAACGTCAGGATTTATGTTTGCTTTTTCCCTTCCTCCTCCCTGTAAGTAGATCTATTGTCTTTTAATGAACTCTCTATACAGCACTTTAGGAATCTGGCTTTGGCCTTGTGATAAATGCAGGCTCAATTACTTGTTCCCAAAATAGCATCTTTAGAGGATACTTCCATTGTTCAAGTATCGTTCCATTGTTATATGTGTCTTTCTTTTCAAAGTTAAATGGGAAAGAATAACCTGCAAACCGAAAACAAAGCTCACAGCTACTCAACATTGTACTAGAGGCAAGGAAAGAAAGAAAGAAAGAAAGAAAGAAAGAAAGAAAGAAAGAAAGAAAGAAAGAAATACAGACAGACAGAAAGAAAGAAAGAAAGAAAGAAAGAAAGAAAGAAAGAAAGAAAGAAAGAAAAAATAAATCCAGGCCAAGTGACATAAACCTGTCATCCCAGCACTGCGGCAGAAGAATCACAAATTTGGGCCCAGACTGGGAAGCTTAGCGACTTAAGTCTTTGTAGCCCTTGTAATTTCCTTAACACACAAACAGTTGGGTTGAGAGCTAAAAATATTGGGGTGAAAGGACAGATGGAGAACTGGTGGATGAATGGACAGAGAGATGGAGAGAGGAAGGAAGAATGGGGGAGAGAGGAAAGGGAGGTTTTATTACTTGGAGAAAAAATGGAAGAGTCCTATTTTGCACCACTCTTCTGTGTTTCCTCAAGGAGGAGACAGAGGGGTGGAATTCCAGTCAGCACCTGGAAACGACAGAATCCCCAGCTCTTCCAGAGCAGTGCAAATGAGAATTCTCAGCGACGTGTGTCACAAAAGGCAATAAAAGAGTCACTACAGAACCCATTCTAAAGAGCAGCAATACCTTACCTCAAAATTATTTTGTATTGCAAGTGAGAGAAAACCTGGTCCTGCTTTCCCAGGGCTCCATGAGAAGAACATGGCCCCATCCCAACCCATCCTTGCCACAGCAATGAGAACTGAACTCAGGGCCTTCACAGACGCCCCTCAGATTTTTCCAGTAGTAGGGAATGAATCCAGGGCCTTCACACTGAGTTATATACTCAACCCCCACCCCTACCCCCACTCCTTTCTGAGACATGCTAAGTCAGTAAGTTGCCCAGGCTGGGCTTGCACTTGCTATCCTCCTGACTTAGTCTCCCAAAATGCTGGTATTAGAAGCCTGTGCCATTGGGCCAGTTTGTTTGTTTGTTTGCTTTTGAGTCAAGGTCTAACTAAATTGCTAATTTGCCCAGCTGGGCTCAAACTTGCCATCCTCTTGTCCCAGCCTCCCAGAGTGCTAGGTACAAGCATATACCACCACACCTGGTCAGAACACTCTTCTTATCCAAGGTACAGAACTATGACTAGCAGATTTGGAGGGGGCATTATAAGGGTAGCAAGTACATCACAGAGATGCGTGTGAGATTGCCAGGGCAGGTTTCTTCCCAGATGTGCCACTCATCTCTTGCCTTATCCCACCTACAAGCAGAATTTATGTAGTGCCAGCGGTGAGGCTTCTGCTTCCCCATTTCAGGAGCTGCCAAGGCAGATAACCAGGCAAGCTGAGCCAACCAGTGCTCATCAGACTCGTACTGGCCAGGTCATACTGTCCCCAGCTGTAATATTCTGGCAGCTGAAACAAGCATAATCACTAGTTGACATTTAGTGAGCACTTGCCATGTGCCAGGCACTGAGAGAGCCTTACTTGGATTATGATAGCTAATCCTCACAACAGCCCACTGAAGTAGGTATAAAGTTAATAAGTGGCGGAGCCAGGATTCAAATCCAGGTCTATGTGACTCCAAAGCCAATGTCCTTTCAATTACACACAAGGCTTCCTGATTAATTTATTTAAAGAGATCTTTGAACAGCCTGTGCTGCAGCTGCTTAGCACAAGGTTAAACATCAAAGTGTGTACAGCCTGTTATTTATCTCTGGTTATTAAAAGTCTTTTTCAAATGGTTTAGGCAACTTTCCTGCCTCATTACTGAATGTGTTTCCTGGAATATAACTGATTTTTTTTTTGTTGTTGTTGTTGTGACCAAAGGTCTCATATTCTCCTGGATGGAGAAGACCAAAGGGAAAGGCAATCAGCTTACAGCTAAATTCATCCTTGGCATCCTATACTGAAAACTTTTTTATGAATACATTTTGATGTTGATTTACACTTTTGTCTTTTTCTGCAAAAGAGTGGTTGGGGAAAAAAGGGAGAGGAAATAAGCATTCAGTTTAAAGTTTGGATTTGTCACCAGCTTTGTAACATTAGACTTTATCTAACAGATATACTGGGGTACTACTTATATCATCATCATATAAAACTTTAGTAACTGTATGAAAAGTTGAACACTTGGCCATTTGACTGTTATGTTCATACACTACACAACTGTTATGGTTTGGATTGGGAGTGTCCCCCAAAAGCCTCATGTTTGAAAGATAATTCAATCACGGGGTTACTCCATTGGTTTCCTGTGCTGTCAAGAGGTGCTGACTATTTGGAAGAGATGGGTCACTGGGCTTGACCCGGAAGGGGCCGATCACAGGGACCTGACCTGGAAGGGTACGCATTAGCTCCACCCTTCCTCTCACACTCTACTTCCTGTCTGCCATGGGATGAACAGTTTTTCTCCAGGTAGGCCTCCACCCAAACCTTCCACCACTGCAGGATACCCATGAATGGTCAGAAACCTTTTAAATTTGTGAGTTAAAATAGACTTGGAGGAATAGCACAGAGTGCATAAAGCCTTGAGTTTATTTCCCCCAGCACCACATAAACGGGGTATGATGGCACATGCCTGTAATCCCAGCACTCAGGAGCTGAGGCAGGCGGATTGCTAAATTTGAGGCAACTGTGGGCTACATAGTGAGTTCAGGATCAGCCTGGACTTCAGAGTGGGACCCTGTCTTAAGTTCTGGGCAGTAGGTATTGTCCCAACAACAAAAAAGTAATTAAGACAACTACTGTAAAGTGACAGAATAAATAAACACACATACCAAATTTGGAGTTTAGAAGCACTCACAGCTCACAGGATCAGGAGAAATACCTGATTATCAATTAGATAAAACGACAATCACTGTATAATAATGCAGGGCTTTTGATTCCTGTGATGAACATACAAACCGCTGAATCAAACATAACACTGTTCAATGCTGAGTCCATACATAGCCACCAAGACTTTATCTCTTTTTCCCACAGTAGGATAGGTTTTCATTGGGCTCCTAGCAATCAAAACCAAAGAAGTATCGATATGTTTTGTTTATTTATGAAGCTGTGTGCTCCTCACTAATTTCATCTAGACATGGCAGAATATAGAGGCCCATCTGCTCCCAGAAACTCCTGGCAAAGTTGAGGTTGGAGCCAGTCTTTCTGGGCATCTATTACTGGGATGGCCACAAAGAGATTTTCTAAGTGAGCAAGGTTTGGTTTGCTCATCTCCTAGCCCCCTTTTACACACTTTTGGTATCCCTCCTTTCCCCTACCTTAATTCATTTAAACCAATACTTCCAGTGCTGAATTCAACAATGCTGGTGTCATTTACTTGCACTGTGTCTGGTTCCTCTGCCCTGACCTTGTAATAGTTATGGCCTTCAGTAGGATCTGAAAAGTGGTCTTGGTCCTTGTCATTCTCTAGCTGAGCCTATCTTAGGAAGTCTCAGGCTGAGGTGAGTAAGTGATTCCTATCATCATCTCAACTGCCTGAAGACAAAATTTTAAATGGATACTTTTGAATGTGATGTGTATACACGTGTGCATGAATGTGTATGTATAATATGTATTATATAAGGTGTATCTGTTTAGGTGTATTAAAAGCATTTTGTGTGTGTGTGTGTGTGTGTGTGTGTGTGTGTGTGTGTGTGTGTGTGGTACTGGGGAATGAGCCCAGGGCTTCACTCTGAGCTACCTCACCAGGCCTTTTTATTTATTTATTTTTTTTGAGACAAGGTTTCACCAAGTTGCTATATTGCTTAGGCTGGATTCAAACTTGTATCCCTCACATCTTAGCCTCCTAGAGTACTGGGATGACAGGCCTGTGCCACCACACGAGGCCTATTTTAAGTGCATTTTTGTCATACGATACTTTCGATTCACAATGGTTTTATCAAGACATAACTATCGTAAGTTGAGGAGCATCTGTACATATGTGACTATATCTATATCTCTCTATAAAATGTTATTTTTAGAGAAAAATGACATTTCCGAAGTGCATGCTTTTTCCTTTCATCTTTGCACCTACTGCATTTTGTAAAAAGTGGAATGATTTTAATCTCTCCAAAGTCTTCCCTTCCCCAGTGGCTGTTAGTGGCTACCCACATGAGCATTGCGGATTATGGAGAGAGAGCTGTTGGCTGCCCATCCTGAGACCCAGCCAGGCTCCCCTCCTTAGACGTGATTAACTGAACTATGTTGCTCGCTGGGAGAACTGTTGCATGCACTGTTGTACAGAGAGCACAGGCCCAGTATTAGAAGACCAAGATTTTGATCTGCCCTCCACTACGACTAGATGTGTGTCTCTGGGAATGTCATTTATTCCCCTTGAGTTTTAATGTTCTTATTTGTTCAGCAAAATAATCGGTCTCATGTAAATTATGAGAATACTCAGGTGGCACATTCCTATAATCATAGCACTCTGGGAGGCTGAGGCAGGAGAAATGTAAATTTGAGCCTAGCCTGGGCAGTTTAGCAACTTAGCAAGACCCTGTCTCAAATAAACAATAAAAAGGGCAGGAGGTGTAGCTCAGGGTGAAGAACCTGGGTTCAATCTCTTATACCACAAAAAAGAGAAAATATTCTGATACAAAATGAACAATTTCAAAGGCCCCCTGTGGTGACTTCACATGCTCAGCCCTTGACAAGATTGGCATTTTTGCAGAGGATCCAATGGGTGAATAAATGGATCAACTGTGCCCACTGTGTTGGCCAGAATAACCAGTTTACATCACCAGAGGGAGCCCCGTGTCAGGCTCAGTGCAATGGCCTGACCTGGATGGTCACGGATCAGCCTCTGCGAAACCTCTGTGACTCTTCTGCCTCAGTGATATGGCTCTGCACTCATTTTTCCCCCCTGTATTGGCAATTTGGCTCACTAGCAACAGAGAGGAAACTGCTTGCACCTCCCTGAAAGTCACTGCCAGGTCACTCTGGCTCTGCTGTTTAGGCATATCCCATCCCATCTGTTCGTCCCAGCTCCAGTTCCAGGCAACAAAACACAGCAAGCAGAAGTGACATAACTTCCTGGCTCTAGGTTTCCTGAGCAACTTAGCATGCTACACTGAGCCTCTCGGTAGGCTTCAAGTGGACCAGAAGGCAGAAAAAGGGAAAATTGGCCATTTGTGTTTAGTTTTGTCTTAATCCACAGCTCCAACTCGTTCTGAGCGACATACAGAGGACTTTGCCCACCTGAGTGACCAAAACTTGGGCTTTCCTTTTTCAACCTGCCTTTGCTGCTTACAGGTCAACAGTGAAGATGAAAGCATGGAGAAGTCACCTCCCAGAAGCCTTCATTGACACACCCCATGACCTTTTCCCCATTGCAACATTGGCATTGGCTTGGGGTGACTATTTTAGCTCCAACCACATCCTGTGATCATTCATTGTGGTGCCTGAATGCCATGTCACCATCCCGTCTCTCTTCCTAAGACTGAGATTTCTTGAGGGCACCTATTGTATCTTATATGCATTCATGTGGCACTATGGTTTAGCACAAAATAGATACTCAGTGTATATTTATTATTTTTACCATTACTGGTGCTAAAGAAAGTTTTCACCAAAGTTGTTCATTTGTAACCTTCCCCCCCAAGTGGACACATCATTCCCCTAAGTCTCAATTTCTTCATGTGTGGAATTGAAATAATAATAGCACCCATTTCATGAGCTTTTGTGAGTGAGGATGAAGGAGACAGCAAAGGTGCCAAGTGCCCACTATACAAGTTGGCAGTCACTTGACACATATTAGTTGTCAATATTTTTAGCCATGGTGCATACCTGAGACAGCTTGACTTGTGTATTCTTTTTTGTTTCCTCAAAAAAGAAAAGACCCAATTTCTTTTCAGAGAATATTCCTTCTATCTCTCAGCCTGTACCTGGCCTCAAAATAACACAGAGAAACTCTGAAAGTCTGTTCTGTATCCCACTGTGATTAGGTCAAGTAACATCAGGAAGCTGACGGAACGGCACCGTCCATGCTGGTGGCTGCTCACCACCACACACGCCAACACCGAGGATGTGTGTAGACGGCGCAGCGGGGACTGTATATAACAACTTTCTCCAAACTATGTAATGCAGTGTCTGTGCTTTGATAGACACTGTTCTAGAAAGAATGAAAAATGCCCCGATTATCTCACCATAGTCATGGAATGTCAGTACTGCTGCTGATGACAAAGATATCCTAAGAAAGAGAAAATGTGGGGTGACTGGGTGACAGAGAAGGAGACATCACCTGAGAACCAATGGGAATGAAGAAAGGGGCAGGGCACCATACAAGGGACTCTGGCATACAGATCCATGAAGAGGGTGCTGAAAACCTTTTTGTTTTACACTGATAACCAAAAATAATAATGATAATGACGAATTAAAGAGAGCCTCCCCTCGCATACATTCTGAACCAGTTGTTTTTTACTTGTCATATATAGACTCACAGATCAAGCTAGCTCTCTTTAACAAGTGTGACGTAAGATCCTGGCTATCAACTTTTATCAACTTAAGGACGCATTTAGTCAGGTCTTCCCTGGGGAACGGCCTGAGTGCGATATTAGGGATATATCCTCTGTCACACTAACACAGGTACTGCCCACTGCTCCTTTATGTGTCATACTGAGATTCTTTACCTTAAAGTGGACTGAGTTCCTGCAAAACTCAGAGGAATACCAGGCAACAACAAATCACAAACATCCGTAATTGTACACCAAGGCTAATCCATGGAGATTCTACCTTTAGTTGTCTATGTGACAAGTTATGTACAGGTGCCCAGATAGGGCATCACCTATACAAGTATGGAATTAAAAGTGACTCTCCAATACCATTTCAGTGAACTAGAGTGTGCACTAATGACAAATTGGGACTCAAGTGGAAACACTCAGCTGCTTGGGAATATAGGCATCAATTCTCTTTGTTCTTCATTTACACAGCAATGTGATTGTGGTGCTCAGCATTACATAACTGAAATGGGTTCTACTGCTCAGGAATCTAGTCCTATGTCTTCACCACTGCTTTTCCTATCCTCCAAGATGGCCCACATTCAACTTCATATGCAAACCTGAAATGGTATTCAGGGGGAGAGGAAGGAGGAGAAGGAAGAAAGGCAGGCAATAGATTTTTCACTTTGAGGATTGAATAGAAGATCATATTCAAAGTGCAGCATTTATGATCCAATGTTGAATACATAAACATATGTCCATTACATTCGCCTTCCATTGCAAAGCTGTGCTGTTGTCGTGACATACTGTATCGGTCCATCCGAGCTTTTAGCATGATGAACGCATCTTTCACCTTTGCCTAGATGCATGCGTATCAGGTATGTTTTTACCTGGAACAAAGCCCCACAACTCAGGAAAGAGAGCTTACAGAGAACCTGAGCCATTCACCAAAGGGCTGCAGCTACTTTGAAGAGGAAGTGCCCAACTGGAGGTATATCATCTGCATGGGAATATGCTGCCTCTGATCATGATGCTTTGCTAAACCCAAAGGGATAGATCAGCCAGTGGTGACTTCTGGAATGAGCCCAATGACATCAATCTAATATCCTAAATATTCAAACAATATAGAGTTTTGGTAAGACCAAAAGGACAGTTTCATATAGGACATGATGCATGCTAGATACCAGGGAAAAATATAGGTATCATGTAAATCAGAGATACAGTGAAAATGAAAATGTACTTGCATCAGGAAATTTATGGAATGTCTTTCCAGGTTCTTCTAAATTAAGCCTAAATCTCGATTTCTGTATTAAACACAGATTTTCACAATATTTGCAAATCATGAAATGATCAATCCAGTGGTTTTGAAACTCATAGTCCAAATCTTGCATTGCCTTTCTAGACTGATGTCCTTGCCTTTCACAGTCCCTAAGCTGCCTTTCTAAAGTCATCTCTTGACTTTCCCTCCTGACTTCCTGTCCTCTCTCCCGTCGTCCTCCTGTGGTCCTTCATACATGCAATATTACTGACGCATGCCTTACTCACTTCAATTCCCCAGTGACTGGCTCAGTAACAGGCATACAGAAGGCATCTCACACATGCTTGTTGAGTGGATAGGAATGAATGACAAAATGAGGACCAGGCATGGCTGTGTGATGGCCATGCCCAGTGTAAAGCGGCACTTCTCACTTACTTCCCCCTCTTAGATGTGTTCCGGGCCTTTGTGGACGATGCAGAGTTGGCACCTGGGTTAGGATTTGGAGAACCCTGTCTATCCTTACTATGCCCCCCAAAAGAATAGAAACAGTATATGTACAGGGACCACAGAGCCAAAAAGCAATTAGTTACTTCATTTAAAGATATTTAAAATCTCTCTCTCTCTCTCTCCCCTTCTCTCTCTTAAAATAAAATTTGATTTTATCCAGTCATGACCTTTAAAAGTAAAGACAGTGGTAAACACTGCTCAATGTGAAAAAATAAAGCAATTTTATATGTATTCGAAGCTATGAGCTGTTAGGTTCCATGAATGACAGCATCACAGCCAAAGCCCACTAAAAAGACTCTAGAGAAAAAAGTATAGAAATAACTAGATTTTAATGTAAAGCCCCTTATTTCCAGCCATTGTATTCTCTGCATTACAAGTTCAGTTCTGAAGCTGCCAACTTGCAGTGAAGTATATGGATGCCAAATGACTTCTAAAAGTCTTTGGAACATACTATCAGATGAATTAATAATTTTCATTCATAATGTTACATGGGAAGGCCATGAATTCAGATATTCTTTCAGGAGAAGCACCACCTGCTTCATGAGTAATTGAATTTAAATCTCCACCTTCAATAACTCCACAGCTTATGTCAAACCTTGGAAACAATTACGAAATAAATCACAAGGAAGGTCTGCTTAATCTCATCAGGTTAATAAATGCAGACAAATTAATCACCTCAAGGTAAACAAAAAGGAATAATTGATTGGAGTCTCCTTGATTACTTTATTCTATTTCCTTTATCAAACTATTTTGCCATTATCTTCAATTCAGCTGCTCTGCCTTGAAATTATTACTTTACTTCATCTTCAGATTTCCATGGAAACCAATTCAAAGCCTTTCTTCTCTACTTGATGATGTGAGGAATTATTTATCCTGATTTCATCAGAAATATGTTTTGTTAGGAATATCTACGTCAGCATAATCTCTTAGAAAAGTGAGCGTAAAAGACAAAGGAGAGTGGGAAAGTCCTTGTCACCTTGACAAGATACATTGGAGCATGAAATGCTCAACTTCATTGTAAACCTTAAATTTTGCACATATACATATCAATAAAATGGGAATAAATGCATGTCTTGGCTTTCAGTGTGTATAATGAAACCCTTGAATGGTGTAGATCAGTGCTTCACAGAAGGTCAAAGAGAAGCTGGGATCAGTGGCACAGGCCTGCAATGCCAGTACCCTAGGAAGATGAGGCAGGACAATTGCAAGTTTGATCCCAGTCTAGGTAACTCAGTGACTTAGCAAGATCCTGTCTCAAAATTGAAAAAGGGGGTGGGGTGGGGGCGGGGGCTGGGAATGTAGCTCGGTGTGAAGGCTCTTGGTTTAATCCTCAGTACCATACCACAAAAGTGAGTGTCAAAGACCTTTCAGATGCTTATGACTCCTTTAAGTAGCTCAGAAATAAATGTGCGCGCGTGTGTGTGTGAGTATGTATGTGCGCGTGTGTCACTGTATTTATGTAGGGTGGAGAGTTCTGAATGATATTCTGCCTTACATCCATTGGCACGAAATAGTTACAATGATGTGATTGGGAATAAGAGTGTGGGTTTCCTGTGATTGCAAAGGTAACAAAGACATGTGTTGCACAGCCAGAAGGACAGATGGCACAAGTCCTAGTAGTGAGAATTCAGTGTCCAGGAGGTCATTAACAGCCCCTTGAATTGAGAGGCATCAAGGTGAGCTCTGATCCTCCTGATCGCTGGGTGGCGCTGGAGAGAGAGGCCTGGAGAAGTGTGGGAAGTCCGCTGATAAAGTGTGGGGATTCCTGCAGAGTGAAGGGACCATTTCCCTGTGCTGCTCACCAGCTCACCAGCATGAGGCTACATGCCCACTGGGGACCAGAGAACCTCCTCAACGCTGTCTGTCACCATCCATTATGACTTCCTGGCAAAGAACTCCTTAGCCAGACCTGAGGGCATACTAGCTACCCTCCTCATCCAGAACCAAGCCCAGAATTTAGCTAACAATACTAAAAACTGGATTCACAATGGTCTCTTCCGGGAAACCAATGTGGTCCGATACGAAGAATGTAATGTAGTACGTGTTACAAACTACGAGTGGGTCTCAGCATCCTCATCTCCACATCGTGGTCATAGACCACTGAGCCTTTCTTCTTCTAGCCCTGGTTCAGGCAGCAGGCAATGGCCTGGAAGCTTTCTGCAACAAAAGATCTTTTGATGGGTCACCTGCACACTACTGGGCTCAGAGTAGTTGGTCATCTAACTCAACTTGAGTCTGTAAATTCAGGCATGTGTATTCCTTTGAATAAAAGAATATCATTCCCACTGCTAAATTCCCACATCTGTGTGTGTGTGGGGGGGGGGGTAAGGGGGTCCTTTATAATCTGCATTACAAGTGACCCTGCTTAAGCTCAATTCAGGGCACAGCAGGACACCAGGGAAAGTGTCATCTGGCAGTGGCAGCCTTTTTATTGTTAACTGCTGCTCTGGAGGCCTGTGATCCTGGTGCAGGAGTCCTTTAAAAGATAGAATAAGGACCCTTCTGACCTGCCGCCAAATCCTCCAAGTGCAGATCTGAAGGAATAAAAACAGAAACATTCTAAAGATAAATCATATCTGGAAAGAACGAAATCAAGACTGGGAGCAAAAGTAATCCCATAATTCAAAGTGTTTGTTCTGTGCAAATAACAGATCCATTCACAGCAGAAAACATGTACCAAAGAGGGGAGCAGGTAAGAGAACTGACAGGAGTCTTGGCTCCTAGGAGCTTAATTTTGTAGATACACTAAGGACTGTTGCATAGAAAGAAAAGTCATTGAACATTCTTGGAAAAGTCATCGCTCCTCCCCCAAAGACCCAGGTCGGCAGATAAGCCAGGAGAAGATGCTATAAATCTCAAACCAGGAGAGAGGAAGAGATCTAAGGCAGCGAGCTCAAAGACCCCGAGTTTCCTAGAAGTGCCTCATAAGAGAAAATACTACAGCTGCAGACTGTTGGGAGCCTCAAAGTCCTGAAAGATGTGGGTCGAAGTCCCCAAGATTAAGATGCCGCCAAGAATCCTGGTCACTGCAACATCCAGCAATCCCAGGGACTTACAGGAATCAGTCCTGCCTGTTTCTAGGATACCAGGGTGTTAATTTAGGGTATATGTGATTGGGAGGCGGCTGCCTTGAACTCACAGCTAGTTGCTAACCCATGCATCTGAAACAGACCTGCCCTATTGTCACTCTTTTGATCTGGCTGTCTCTAGACCACTTGTCAGCCCAATTCACTTTCGTCTCCTCTTTGGGTTGTAATCCCAAAGGCTAAAACCCCAGAGGGCAGAGATCCAGGCTTTCTCCGCCCACCTCAGTTGCTATCCACTTCTAAGAATAAGATTCTTTCCTCCCTCCCAAGCAAGCCTCATCAAAGGCCTGTGAAAACAATTCCAGGTGAGTCCTGATAGGGGAACTTAATGAATGCCAGCCATCCTCCATCTGCCTGGTAGACTGTCCTCCAATGTACAAAGGAAGCCTTTTTTTTTTTTTTTTTTACAGGCCCTGCTGGTGTTATCGACAGGATAAAAGTGTGTGTGTGATGGGCAGGAATCTTGCAGTATTATACACATTGTATCCAGGTAGGAAATGTGTAACAAATCCAACTCCTGTGTATTTTCAGTATGTCTGATTGAATAATTTGATGTTGAATTGGTATGCACTATACTTAAACCCAACTGGCAATCAGATCCATTTCTCTCTGGATTCTTCTCTTAGGTCAGAGAGGTACTTGTGGGAGAAGAACGCAGTGGTTCAAAACACACTTGATTCACTTTCTTGAGGGTAGAATACAGTAATGTGTGCATTTCCCATAATACTTTGTAAGTCCTTTCTGGTATTCATCTCAGATCCAAGAAAAATGAGCTGCTGGAGCTAAAATAGTACTGAAATTTTAAACATTAATTTTCAGAATCTTCGGCAATTAAAAGTGCATTTCAGAAAAGAGGATTAGGCTACACTATTGTTTTCTTATCTTTTTCTGGTACTTAGCATGTAGTACCTGTAGTGTTGGTTATATGATATAATTTGTCTTCCCAACTAGCATTGAAGTGGGTGCTTATTAAGGTTCAAACATGATTTTTCTCCACCAAAAATCATGTTAAGGCATGGCACCCAATGTAATGGTATTGAGAAGTGGTAGGGCCTTTAAGAGGCATTTGGATCACAGGGCAAGGGCCCTCATAAAAGGATTAATGCCATCCTGGGACTGGATTTGTTACTGCAAGAGCATGTTGTTACAGCATGAGCCAGTTCTGTCCCTCTCTTACACATGTGCCCTCTTCTGTACATGCCTGCTCACCACTCTTGCTTGGACTCCCATTAAATGATGCCATCTGCTTCCTTAGATGAAGCATGGAGCTCTTGTCACATGTCACAGATCTTGAACTTCCCTGTCTACAAAACCATGAGCTAAATAAACCTCTTTTCTTTATAAATTATCTAGTCTCTAGTACTCTATTATAGCAACAGAAGGTAGACTAAGCAGTCAAAAATATTTGTTGAACAAATAAAAAAGTTGGTGTTCGGGCCAGTGAGACATCCTGGCCAATTGTGAAAAGAATGTCATGATCAATCGTCATACCATTGTGAAAGAAGGAAGTGGTGACGCATGATGCCTACCTTCCATCCCTGAAAGGGGATGGTCTGGAAGAATGGAATGCTAGTTACCAATGCTATAGCATATGTGGATTATAAAGAGGTGAGCTCAGAAACTATCTCCTGGAAGCTTATTTGGGTGGTTGGATAGTGTCTCCAAATAATAACGATGACTCTGTTGCAACTCTTAACTGTTTCCCAGTGTGTTTTAGTAAGTGATAACTTGAGATGATATGCAAACTACTAAGTGATTGTTTCAAGTGTTTCTGGGACAAGTGATCATTATTCTTTGCTCCTGAGTGATGACTCAAGGATCCTGAAAGTTCCTAGGCTGAGGAAATGTACTTAAAATGTGTAGACTTTTCAGGCTCAGTGCTGCAGGCTTGCAGACCCAGCACTTTGGGAAGCTAAGGCAGGATGGTAAGTTCCAGCCCAGCCTGGGCAAATTAGCAGCTTGGTGAAACCCTGTCTCAGAAAAAAAAAAAAAAAAAAGTGGGAGTTAAAGAGCTGGAGGAATAATACAGCACTTAGAGTGCTTGCCTAGCACACGCAGGCCCTACATTGAATCCTCTAGCACCATATAAAAATTAGCCAGGTGTAGCAGTGGATGCCTATAATCCCAGCACTTAATATGGGTTTCCTTTAACTAAAACTGATAAGGCTTCTGTATTTCATTTTTCTTTCTTGTTAGGCTCTGTCCTGAGAGGTTTGCCTTCTTTGCCCTAAACTCTCATTTTCATTTCCTCTACCTGAAGTGTCTAAATTAGTCTGTGCTCCTTTACGCGGCCTGTGCTCATTATCTATATGTCTGTTAATCATCCAGTAAAGAAATTTCAGCTCGTTAAGATGTACTTTCATTTAGCTCCGCCCCCTTGTTCTTTTTGCTTAACTGTGGATAATGACTGACAGTAGAGTAGAAAGGTAAAGCTCACCTTGATTGCTAAGAAGTCTAGTGTAACCGTGATCTCTCAGGAACAACTGCATAATTCAAGGCATTTGTTCAGGATCTTGAGTTCTAATCCTGGTGGCCAGTAAGGCATTTAGTTTCTTGCTGGTTTAGCATCATCGTGTATGAAGCAGAGGGAATTCAATTGATTAGGTAAACCACTCACAGAGAAGCTCCCAGATACTTTGTAATTGCAAAGCTTTTGGGAAAAGCAGCCAGGGCATGCATGTTATTTCGCCCTCTCCCCTTCCATTAACTTTTCACTCTAACAGCTCACCATGGGGCATCAGGGACTGGAACAATGAGCTCATTGATTATGGTTGCTATTTTGACCTCTCCACCTCCTGGCACATGCTGTTTCTGCCGAGGAAGTGGTGGTCACATCCCCGAACACCTCATTGGAATCAGGAAAGAACATGAGTCAGTTTCTAAATTACATTATTTTCTCATTTAGACTGACTAGTCACCTACGTCAGTGGTCCCCAACAGTTTTAATACCAGGGACTGGTTTAGTTGAAGACCATTTTCCCAAGGCCAAGGATAGAATGGGGGTGTCCTCGTTATGCAGTAAATTGTTGGAGGATAGCTTCACAACCATGAGGACCAACAGCAGGAGGCCATCGGGGAGTGAAGTTCCACCTCCAGTCAGATCAACAGGGGCATCAGAACCTGATAGGCGCACGCTGACAGGAGGCAGACATTCGCTTCCTGCTTACCTCCCTCTCAAAGCTCAACTGTCTTAATGGCCAGGTCCAGGTCCAGGTCCATGGCCTGGGGTGGGGTGGAGTTATTGATCCCTAACTTATTACATCTTTACCAAGACCACAGACCTTAGCTACAGCCTATTAGAGGCCAACGGAACTGCATCTTACAGTTCAAAGTGGTATTGTAAAAGTACTGCATTCCTATCTAACTGTGAGATCCTCCATGGTGTGTGTGGAGGGGGGTCACACAGTGAAAAACTTCATGATTCTGGGGTAAGATGGCTTGAAGTAATTGAGATCGAGAATATGAAAGGAGCCTGCACTGGAATGGTACTTATAAAGGTGGGAAGGGAGAAACCACGGCTGGCATGTCAAAAGAAAATATAGTAGAACCTGGGGATGCACTTCATCTGGTGATTGAGACTAAACTTTAAATAACAGCTGCTGAGAATGTTTGGAAGCTGGATGACTGGGAAACAAATTTACTGTGCCAGCAAATGTGACAGATTAGCTGAGTGGAGGAGATGGGCGACAGAAGATGAAGGATTTGGTAGAGCCTATCACGTTGGGGTGTTGATGGACAATGCTCAACAGGCAATTAGGGAGCTGGCACTGGAACCCAAGCAGTAAGACAGGGTCACATAATAGCCCTTGCTCCAAAGTGGTACTATAAGCCACAAAATACACCATGAGGCCTGATGGGACAGTGATCCATTATGATTAAGGAGATAATGTTTCCAGAGGCGTGAAACACCAAAATTTATTCACTTCTCCCCCCACCCATTTTCTGATGCGTTGTAAGCATATTACAAAGACTTGTATATTCAGGGTCCACACAAAAGAGGCTGAACCTGTGGACTTAGTTGTGTAAAGATCTAAGGTTAATGGAGGAAAGTGCAGGCCTCATCTTCTGTGCAGCCCAGTGGTTTTCTTTACTTCACGCCCATGGTCCACGTCTCCCCACTATCTAGCCCACCCAGATCACTTGCACATGGCAAGGTGACCTAGAAGCAAGGAGGTGGGTGGAAATCACTGTCAAGTTATTCCCATTACAGAAACACGTCACAAGATATGGCCACAATGTGGCTGCCATCTTGGTAGAGGCATGACCTTCTGGCTGATGAACAAAATTGAGCTTTGAACATAGACTTCACTGGAAGTGCATGTCTTTTCTTTTCTTTTCTTTTCTTTCTTTCTCTCTCTCTCTCTTTCTTTCTTTCTTTCTTTCTTTCTTTCTTTCTTTCTTTCTTTCTTTTGTTCATTTTACTAAGGGCTAACCAAAGGACAGGGACTCTACTAAAAAGCCCATTCTGTTTTTTTCCCCACATGACTCCCTTCACTTCGTCAGTTCTGCATCTCTATGCCGTGTCTCATGAACTGGCACCCATAGTCATCCTCTCTTCGCATCCTGGCTGCTACAAAAATATCACAGTTTAATAACATCACTGCAGTTGGGTGTGGGGAATATCTGTCTAGAATCAAATCAGTGGTTTTCCCCTTGGTAAGTCAAAGTAAATGAGATTTCCTGAATTGAGCTGAGTTCCTTGGGCAATGTTTAGGGGCCCACAGCCATTACCTTTTCTACAATGAAGTAAGCTTTTGTGTTGAGCCCTGGCTCTGCATGCTAGCAGCTGACTAGTTTAGTGTCTCTAAATCTTAGTTTCCTAATCAACTAGTCTTACTTCTTATAGCCATCACATGGTTTCAAAAATTATACAGTGTTCACCAATATATTGACTCAGAAAACATTCAGTGCAGGCCTACTGCATACCCTTCCTCACGCTCGGTGGTGGGATACAGTGATGACTGTGACAAGGTTCCTGACCTCTTGTGGTCCAAAAGCTAGTAGAGGAGCCAAACATGTTAACTGGTAGATAGCAACACCAAATGAAATACGCAAGTGTGAAAACACATGAGGGAAATAAAACATGGAACAGCTACTTAAGCTCGGGAGAATAAGGTAAAACACAGATAGAGCTGGGTTCATATTGGGAAAATTAGGATTTTTTTGGTCTGTGTTAATAAATCATAAATCTGAAAATAAATTTTGTATTATGAGAATTTTCACAACATAGGATAAAAACCACATTTATCTCTAGCTTGCAACAGCTATTTCCACACCTCAGATAGACTGGAAATTTTTTTTTTAAAGGGGAGTGTACCAGGGACTGAATCCAGGCCTTCACACTGAGCTACATCCCCAGCCCTTTTATTTTTGATTTTTAGAGACAGGGTCTCACTAAATCATCCAGGCTGGGCTCCTACTTGCATCCTCCAATTTCACTCTCCCAAAGTGCCGGGATAACACGCCCATGCCATGATTTAAAATAAAATACTGCAGATGAGGGGGGCCTTACCACCCAAGTCTCTAAGTCAGCAGACATAGGATGGGACCTGAGAACTTACGATTCTTACAAGTTTGCTGGGGACACCGATATCTCATCTATAGACAGCACTTTGAGAATCACAGTCACCCAAGAAACACAGGAAAATCATTTTGTTGGAAACTGAAGGGGAACAATCAGCAGCAGCCATTGTCCTGCTTTCCAGACAGCACAATTAGAATCTCCTGGATGAAGTGGCCCCATTGTGGGGCTCCGGGCCCAGAGTGGAAGATGCTGATACCCCTCTCGGAGATGCGCTTCTTTCCCGCGGAAGTGGCAATTACTGCCAAAACCACAGAGTGGTGCTAGATAGCAGGTGAGACCAAAATTGGATCTGACAAGCATTAATTGAGCTTGCAGTTCTATTTGCTGAAGATCATCTGGCATAATTAAAAATTCACAACTGGAGCCTCGCTGGTGAACATTATACATTAGGGAGTCCCCAGAGCAAGCCAGAGAAGTCTAAGTGAAGTTTTTAGGAAAAGCCGAAGGAGGCAACTGTAACAGCAGGAATTAGCACACAGAGAAAAACAGAAAAGCAAGTTAGCCTGTGTACTTGGAACTGAGATTCGGATTTATACAACAGAATAACATGAACCAAGAGTGTCAGGAGATGTTCTTTCACTCTTCCTGGTGAATTATCACTTTGTTTTTATTTTCTACTAAATATGCTCTTAAGAGATATTTAAGAATGGTCATTATGTCTGCATTTTTTTTCAATACTGGGGGTAAAACTCAAGGCATTTGCACTAAGTTATACCCCCAACCCATTTTTAAAAAAATTTATTTTGAGACAGGGTCTCACTAAGTCACTAAGTTACACAGGCTGGGCTCAAACTTGCGATCCTCCTGCCTGAACCTCCTAGGGTGCTGGGATTATAGGCCCGTGCCACTGGGCCCATCTGTTTGCATATTATGTATCACCTTCAGTGAAGACAAGGAAACACTGTGATCCTATCTGATCATGAGGTCTCTTATAACATTTATTTCATAGGTTTTCCACATTTGTTGACTGGCACCCACACCTGATAAATTTAGCTATTAATCTTGGTTTGTTGAATTGAAGTAGATAACCGGCACATAATGGGTTAGAAACTTATTAACAGACTCACATTTCTTTGGGTTTTCTCTCTCTCTCCCTATTTTTTTGGTCAAATTACTTATGTCAGATCACAGCGAATGACTAAAATACTGATATCCTTACAGTACTATTTTTGAGCTTCAGTGGCCACAGAAATGAAACTCGAGTAGAGTAAAATCAGGAGGAATCAATAACTTTGAGGAGGAACGTTGGCAAGTGAATTGTAGGCAGCTCTGAAGTTGTGGAAAAGCTTGGGCCTTGGAATCAGGCAGAACGGGGCTCATTTTCTGGCTGAAGAATTTGAGACAAGTTGAGTCATCAACACAGGGTTGCCCCCACCTAACACATCTGATCTTGACACCCCGTTGGTTCTGTAGCAACTTGTGAATGTCCAAAGTCATGAGCTTTCAAATACCTTCTTGTTGCTGAAGTTGTTAGTTCAAGTGTGTTCTAAGCGGGCAGATGCATCCAGGATTTAAAAAGGTATCCAGCTCCTTAGACATCAAGTGGAATGACCTTTGTCAACAAGGTGTTGAAAATGCTTTCTGAGGGAGCAAGGAAAGGAAAATTTCCTAAATCCATTTTCCGCAAGACTCTTAATATCACTGAGCTTCTGAGTCAAAAGTCTCTATAAAGTTTTCATTAATATTTAGAGGGACAGTTAAAACTTGAAATATTTTTTATTTTTAAAGTGCTCAGACAACACCTATTCAGGCCTCACACATTTTTTGCAAGCATGTAAGTTGGATCTCCTTTGTAAATGTTCTCTGTTGTAGGGCTATCTTTAATTTTCTTTTTCTAATGAAACCCAAAGGCTGGATTCTTTGTGTTGTGTTACAATTTGGAATACTGAGGATTATTTCTCACAGAAGATGAAAAATCTGACAATTCATGAAAATATGATATATTTTGCTCCACATCACTAATCATTATTAAATGCTAGGCTTTACATTATTTATATCCATATGCTTCTCTTTATGGCTCTGTGTTTTTAATATCAGTCTAGTCACACCCAAGACGCCTAGCTGAGCTCTAAAGAATAAGGATCTTTATTGACTATACCCCATTCCAGATGAAGGAAAGGCTCATAAAAATATGAAACCGAGATGAATCATTACAGATAGGAAAGTAAAGCCCAGAGAGAGAAGGGATGTATCCATGGGAAGTTAACTAAGGTTGCAACACTTACTTAATATTAGAACTTGGCTGACACATAGCAAACAGGGTTCCCTGGGAGTACAGAGCAAGGTAGGAAGGCTTGGGACCAAAGATAATATATCACGACTGCATTGTGGGTCCATTTGCCAATATATGTAATGCGAGAAGGGTGGGCAGCTTTCTTTGGGGGGGGGGGAGGAAGAGTGTGTAGAAGGAGATGATATGTTCAGATCTGTGCTATGTTGAGTTTTGCAAGCGTGTGGGATCCCTGGTGGGACGATTTGTTGGCAACTATAGTAATACAGAACATAGCAGGACACAGAAATCTTGGCTAAAGCGTAGACTTCAGAGCTTTGGGAATCTGTGGTAGTTGAAATCCTTAGAGTAGAAAAGATTACACACAGAGAGCACACAGAGTGAGAAGAGAATAGGGGAAATGATTACAAAGGCCAGGCCAGGGAGGATCATGGTTATTCCACTCACAAAAGACACATTTGCTGATTCTAACATGCCTTTGTGTCTTGCTCTTCCAGCTGTTGCATGTTGCTTTACCTCTCACCTTGTACCCAAAAAATCCACAATTATAAGCTTTAGATTTACTCCTTTAATTGGGCTTTATTTATTGCAACAAAGATCAATAAAAAACAGGAAACTAATTTTATTGCCTAAAATAGATGTATTAACTATATTAAAGCTTATGCAAATATGTCTATAATTTCTTAAAGAAATAACTAATCTGCTTTTGATTATTTTTCCTGTATGCTTGCTTCTTCCATTATGGGAAAAATCAGAAATGGGCAGTATGGCTCCAAATTTTGGCTTCAAAACTTCAAGAAAATCTTGGCTCTGGCATAATCAGAATTTAAGTCAGCCTTGGGCAGCTCTGGTCTTCCCGAGAGTCATAATATCATTTAATATAGATTCTGGGCTTTGAAACAATGGTCCTCTGGTTGTCCCCAGCCACGAAACAATCAAATTCCTATTTAATTAAATTCCTCAAACCTATACAAACCAGGTCTTTCCCCATTTCTCTAAAGCAAATACTTAAATTGCAACGCCAGATCTCGCTGAGGGCACTTCTTGGCTTAGAAGAAATGGGGAAATGGCTAGAGCAAACTGCAGTGACAAAAATATGAAAGGTGGAAGTGAAACTTATTACTGAAAAAGGCTAAAGTGTGGATGAGGTAAAGAAGGTCCTTGAAGAAACTTTTGTCATCACCGGCTGGGAACAAGATGCCACTACGGGATGAGTCTACCCTACCCCCCACCCTTCTCAAACTGAGAAAATGGCTGTCTGTGAGTGGATGCCATAAAAATTAAGCCCTATTAAGCCATTGCTACACCTCTCTCAATGGAAGATTATGGGTCTGAGCACCTCAACCAGGAGTTTCAAAGAACAATTCCCTGTGAGATAAACATATAACTCAGCCTGCGAAGGGCTAGAACCTTCTCTGGGACTCAAGAATTTCAGTCATCATGCCTGGGGAAGTAGACTAGTCCTTCAGACTGCATTTCAAAGAGGAGGGACCTGGAGTAGCATGGAATATTCTAACCAGGAAAAGCAGAATTGCCACTTACAGGGAAATTAGATGGCGTTTATCTCAGGGAAACCCAGAGTTGAGAGGAGAGGCACCCAACTAGCTTCCTGAAAGGAATATAAACAATTCTTTGTGGCTTGTGGGCACAAGAAATGGGCTTTAAAAAACCATCCAATGCTTATCTTGGGGATTCTAAGAATTATGGATCTTGTGACCTCTTTTAGTCTATGCTAATTATGTTTCCTTCCTTTTTCAGGACAATATATTAAAGTTATCTCCAACATTGTCAGCTTGTCTACGACTTGTGGGAAAGCAGTTTGGTATTAAAGTTCCCGAAACTCAAGGGGCAAATGGATTTCCAGGGGGAGTGTATGACTCTCTTAATCTCAAAAAGTTTTCTTGTTTCTTTTTTTAAATCTCCCTTCAGAAGTTCCTGCTCTACTCATCCCCTGTAAATCCCAGTGGGAGTTTTGTTTAAGGTAAGGGGACATATTCTTTTTTTTGTCCACTTGCCAGGATGTCAAAGCTCAGTCAGACCCTGGTTAAGGCATTATTATCCAACTGTCTACAGTTCCAGAGAAACGTGACCCATGCCCTATGGAAGGCCGCAGACTGCAGGGAGCCAACAGCTTGCAGGCATGGGCCCTAACTCATCCAATTTTCATTTCTGCTCACAGTACAGTACAGAGCTTTTGTTTTCTGAACAGACTCCACATCTTCTGGAAAAGTCTGTCCCTTTCAAAACATGAACACACAGAAGAGAGTCCACTTTTAATTCTGTCAAACAATAGCTATGAACTGAAAGTCAAGTAAGGCACCAATTAAAAGAGTCCTAGAATCAATAATTTCTACAGATCAGTAAGTTTTTGGGTTAAGTGAAATTTTTTTCTTGACGGTTTTATAAAACAATAAGCTCTAGAGATTTTAAAAAAATACACAGAAATGCACGCTGCTCCATGCTCCCTATACTTTTTCTGATACTTTCAGGTATGTAGAAATCAGAAGCAAAGATGATTATAGGAGAAAACATCAATTTGAGAGTGTAAATGGAATTTGTGACTAATGGAAGTCCAGGTTATTCAAGCAATGTGTGCCAGATCAGCTATGAGCATGGGCTAGGACAGACACAGGCTGGCCTTAAACATCACTGATCAGGTCAGAGCAATATATATATATATATATATATTGAGACAGGGTCTTCCTCTGTAGCCCAGGCTAGTCCTGAATTCACTACTCACTTTGAGCTCAGGCTAACCTTGGCCTCACAGCAATGCTCCTGCCTCAGCCTTCCAAGTGCTAGGATTACAGGCATGTGCCACCATACCCAGTTTATATGGTACTGGGGAATTGAACCCAAGGCCTTGTGCTTTAACTGCTGTGCCATTCATTCAGCCTGAAAGATTTTTAAAAGGAAGAAAGTCTCATTCACAAAATCTTGGTTATCAGGATTGCTGAAATGGAGTGCTGGAGTTAACCGAGTTTCCTAGCAACCACGGTCTTAAGGGAAATATGCTGGGTAATAGCATTCTCAACTGATAATAAGGAAGGATATAATTTTTTCAGGAGAGTTAAACTTATTCCTGGTGTCAAGTCTAAGAAGCAGTTATTTTATAGGACCTACAGAATCATTTCCCCTAGTAATTATACACACACATAATATATATATATATATATATATATATATATATATATATATATACATATATATATATATGCACATACACACATACATTAATGAGAGAGAGAGAGAGAGACAGAGAGAGAGAGGGACTTTTTAAAAACACAAGTTGATTGGATATAATCCTAACCTGATTCTCAAGAAGATGGTTGTTGTGGTTTGAATTTGGAGTTTCTTCCAAAAGCCTCATGTACCTATGGATAATATGTACTATTGGGAGGTGGGGATTGACCTGGATGGGTGTGTGCTGGTTCCACTGTTTCTCTTAGGCTTGGCTCTGTTCTACCATGCCACGATGAGCTCTGTCTCTTCTCGGCTCTGACTCTGGCCCAGGCCCTGTTCCACTGTTTCCAGCTTGCCCACCTGTGAGTGGATTGTAACCTTCTGAAACTGTGACCTAAAATAAATCTTTCCTTCCTAAAGTTGTGGTTTTATGTCCAAGCAGTGAGAAAATAACTAAGACAATGGAAGCACGGAAGCAGCATGGAATATGTGGAAGCATGAATTTGTACATAGGCCTCAATGGTCCTCCAAACTACCTGCTCATTGGACAGCAGGTAGAGTTGTTCTCATTGGGTCATCTTGTGTCAGTAGGATTGGAGCTTTCCCTGGCAGACCCTTCTCTGGCATAGCTCATCTTCATGGCTCTTACCCAAGTGGGCAATCATATCTGCTGTGTCCATCCTTCTGGGGACTAGGAAGGCTCAGTCAAAAGCCACAGAGGAGCAGTCTGTTTACTTCCTAATTTTGGACCTCTTTCAAATACTTTGCTCAGGACCCCTGGGGCATTACTGTCTTACCTGCTACAGCTCCTGTTGTCCTGTTGTCCTTCATCATCATTCATTCCTTTCTATTATCCACAACTCTCCTCCTCTGCCTCCTATCAATTCCTCAGGAAGACATTCCTCAGAGCAGGGCACTGCCTCATCACCTGAATGGTAAATCCAATGACTTAATGTATTTTGCAGACTCAGGGCCAATTTTTCTCCTTGTGCACAGGCTACCAAGGAATAATATAAGGATACAGTTCTCCTTTTCCAAAGACATATTTACCTGTAGTCAAAGAGGGTACAGAAAAGAGCACACAAAGACAGAGAAAACAAAGAAGCTCCCTCTTTTGAGACCTTGACAAATTAAAACCATATTAATTAATTCTTTGGCCCTTTAATTGCTCCTGGATTAAATATACTGGAGTGATTTTTCATTCTGGCCCAGGTTGTCACAAGCTCAATAATTCACTTAGGAAATTCTGACATCACGTATTTGGCCCTGCTTGTCTATGGAGTCAAAAGGAGTAACTCGTTAGCAAGTGAGAGGTATTAATTAGACTTTTATAAATTTATACTACTTAGAGATGCTAGCTCCATCCAGATTGTTGGAAGAAGAACCATGTTCAGCTACTTGGCAAAGGAGGAGCCACTGTAGGTGGTGCGACAAAGTCTAGAAACAGATCTTTAGCAAGCCCGCCAGGCTGATATTATGCCCACTGCATGCTGGTCCTCGCAGAGTTGTCACCTGGAAAGGCTACATGTGGATTCCAAGAATACTGCTGGCATCCACAGCGTTTCCAGAACTCGTCGCTGAGAACTGTCTTCACAGGAAGTTATCAGACACAGGGGAAGTGTCATTCATGACCATATAGTCACAACTCACTTTTGGCCTCTATAAAACCCAGCTTGATCATGCAATTAGTGTATCAAAGTACATTCTGATGACATTTGGCTGATTCCAAAAATCTAATCCACCCTCAAAAGACAAAGATAACTCCCAATTGAGTACAATCGAGAGGACGAGCTACAGCTGCCAAACGCAGGAACTAATGCAGCTGCGTAGAAAGGTTGGACATGCCGAAGAAGAAATCAGCATCTTTTCCCACATATCACCTCTTGTATGTTTATTTAAAAACAAACCTGATGCATTTTTATGTGCTAGAGTGCTTTGGCATCATTGTCCCTTGGATTAAAAGTGAATCCTAATATCAGTATTGCTGGATAACTTTTTAGGAAGCGTCTTAGCAGATGTAGGTGAAAGCAGAAACAAGGCTGAAAGGATCTTCTCTCCACATATGATCTTTCACTGACTTCACTCACAGGTAAGAAAATGAATGAATACATGAAGGCCTTGCAAGGTCCATTCAAT
The DNA here is from genome assembly GCA_004027205.1 of Ctenodactylus gundi. NCBI lineage: Eukaryota > Metazoa > Chordata > Mammalia > Rodentia > Ctenodactylidae > Ctenodactylus > Ctenodactylus gundi. Next base: position 109,475 of record PVKB01003831.1, on the reverse strand, counting down.
ATAATGCTACTTAGTCGCATATTAGCTAACCTGACCAATGTCAGACAACAACCAGGGAAACAGAAGTTTGAAGGCTCATACTGAGTCTTAGGATGCCAAGTGAGGATGTAAATCACCAATCTCACTAATTAAAATGTTGACCCATTAATTACTTCTGGATTAAGATCACAGAGGTGATTTTTCATCCATGCCTATGTTGACATCGGCCCGATAATTGACCTGGTATCCTGACGTCACTTGCTCGGCCCTGCTTGTTTACATAGTCAAAAGAAATATTTCATTAAGGAGTGAGAGGTATTAACTAGAGTTTTGTAAATAGCAGTCGTGTGTGTATGATGCTAGCTCCTGATTTCTTCCAGATTGTTGAGAGAAGTGCCGTCCGGGGACCTGGAAAGCCAGGGTTCTCGTTCTAAGCCATCACACCAGTTCCCCAGGTGGCTGGTATGCCTTGCTTTCCTCAGACGAGAAGAAGGCTAAAACGATGCAATGTTGTCCCCTGACATCACAGTTATGATGCTGGTAAGTATGGCTAGACTGATTATTTCAGTTAAAACGTGGTGGAGGTGTTCGTTTTACACTCCCAACAGCAGTCTAGGCCTTATGGCACAAGCTCACAACTCTAATGTACTGTTGCTGCAACAACAACCCACTTATCACCTGCTATGAGCAAAAGACTAGCTGTACAAAGAGATATCTAATACGTGCTCCCTACTCTCAAAAAATTACTGACTGGTATTATGGAATCCTAGAACACTCAAATTAGCCCTCTTCCTTGCCCCTTGGAAGCTCTCTATAGCAGGTTTAGAAGAAACGAAGGATTACTTCCTACTAATCTGGCTTTGTGCATTCCTTATAGATGAGCGGAAGTCCTATGTTGCGTTCACTGTACTCAGGGCTTTCTGTTCTTGCCCAGTGTTGGGCTTTTTCCCCCTGTTGTCTGGTTGCCCCCATCCACTCATCCACTTTTTCTCTGACCCATCTGGAATAGGAGTTGAGGGTGGGTGTCTTAGGGGACACTGTGGTAAGGGAAGAGAGGTGAGATTTTGATGAACCTACCAAATTAATTACTTTCTCTTTGAGAAAAGGTAAAATGATGTAAAAGGAAATCCCGGAATCTTAGGTTCATTTGGGTGGATGCCTAAGTTCTGCTACCTTAAAGCAGCAACCACATTATCTTATACTGTTGCTTGGTTTAATGAAGGCACTTGCTGAATGAACAATTGTACCTAGAGGCCATATGAACATTCTGGCCCCACAGAGGACGCTCTTTCAGCTCTTGGGGGAGAAGAGTCAATGGAATGTGATGGCAGGTGGATCAATACTTCTCTGAATGAATTTCATCATAAGTGACACTCCTTCGGGATAAGGAAGGGCTGACTAGAAATCATTCAAGGTTATCAGCTAAATGATAGCTTTGAAAGTATTCAGGTCATACATTTAGAATTTAAGCCAGTAGCCATGCAAGCAACCACGATGCAAGTTGCACTGTCTGTAACCTGCCCAAATGGAAGATTCCAGGCAACAAGCTCCATAATCCTCACACAGACTTTAGCCTAGCAACCAGGCTTACTGGAAAATAGCCCTGTCTTGATTTTAGAGAACCCACTGAAATACAAGTTTCAGCTGCTTCCACTGATTTTAGCAGAGCAGAAAATCCCAGGGATCATAGTGATGAGTGGGGGGAGTAGGGGTCTTGCGCTTAGATGCCACAAGACCCCAAAGCAAGAGAGTTTTAGAAGCCTATGGAAAACAGCACGATAGAGCACAACAGAGCAAAATGAAAACACGGGGCTATAATGGTATAAAATAATCGATTCAAAATATAAGACACTAATGTGAAAATTACAAAATGTAGTACCTTAAAGTAATCAAGTTAAAGAGTTAGAGATGGAAATCTGAATCTGAAAGACCTCTTAGCTAGCTGAATAAATCTCAAATATCCACAGAATTCATCCTTTTCTCTTAGATCTAAGCTGCAGCTGATACAAGTGCTGGTAAAGAGACAGAAAGAAAAAAAATTCTGCCTTAATTTCATGGGTTTCAATGAGTGATAGTTAATCAATACATAATATGTCTTTAAACGGTATCAGATAGGATTCACAACTTGAATGAGTGTCCTAACATGTAAAATGTGTCTGTCTTTTCCTGGTCCTTTGGTGCTGATTCTCAGCCCCTTCATTTTTCTCCTGGGCATCTGTCCCAAACCAGGATCAATTCTCATTCATCCTTTGTGAATAGGTCCACAGAGAGGCTGTAGTTGAGCATTAAAATTCTTACTTGAACTATACATCCCTTTGGAAGCTGGGCGTGGTGGTACATGCCTAGAATCCCAGCACCTCTAGGAGGCTGAGGCAGGAGGACAGCAAATTTGAGCCCACACTGGGCAATTTATAAGTCCCTGTCAGAAAAAAAAAAAAAAATCTGGGGATGTAGCTCAATGTGAAGGCCCTTGGTTTGATCTTTAGTAAAGGAAAGAAAAGAAAGAGTCCTCGGACGCAGCAAAACTTTTGCCATAAATGTATAAGAAATTAGAATCTACGGGTTTTTTTCAAATTACCAATTGAGCTATTCAGGTTTCAACTATAGCTAACCAATATAAAATGTGTTCTCAAAACAGCCTACAACCCCAAATTGCTTGTTTCTAGTTATCTGAATTTGGTTGTTAGAAAGGGCAATTGCTAAAAATTTCCCCTAATCTCATTGGGAATCACTGGGAAACTATTTTATTTTGGAAAAATGTAAACATTTGATTTACCTCTGTAGAATACAATTAATAGTTAGACTGTCAGTATGAGATTGCTCTTTTCTAACCTGAGTCTAAAAGTATGCCAGTTGAAAGTGGAAGCTACTAAATTGAGTTATATTGACCCAGAGTCTCAGGGTGTCTAAATTCCCTCTGGTTAAGAGCTGAGCCCGAGAGGAAGTTATTTAACTCTTTCAGGTCATGAAGCTACTTCTGCTAAAGGTAGGAGTTAACATGTTTTCTGTATGTAAAAGGCCAGACAGAAAATATTTTCTGATTTGAACACTGCTGTTGCAGAACAAAAGAAGCCACAGAGACGATATGTAAATTAATGTGTGGCTGTGCTCTAAAAAATTTGTATTTCCAGACACTGATATTTGCATCTTATGTAATTTTCAAGTGTCACAACATAATGTTCTTTAATTTTTCATCCTTGAAAATAGAAAATCTACTCTTGGCTCAAAAGCCATAACAAAAGAAAAAAAAGAAAATATACAATACAATAGGGCTGGGGATAGGGCTCAGTACTAGAGTACTTGTATAAGCCTATAAGCCTATACAATGCTCTGGGTTCAATTCACAGAATGGAAAAAAGCACACAATGGAATGGATTTGCCTAGGGCCACAGTTTGCTGACCCTTGACGCATAACGCTAAGTTGGAAACTTCTCCAGGAAACAGACAGCCTTTCATTTCCCAAGGTGCTCACTTCTGAAGCAGTAAACAGCTGAAGCTCTGGGAGATTCAAGTGCTTTATGTTCAAGTATCAGCTGTTTATCCCAGTGAATTCAGGAGTTTGGGGGAAAAAAAAGGCGTAAGTTTTGTTAGTTTCCCCCATACTGAAGTTCCTTCCTTAATCTCTTCCCTTCCTCCTCCTCACCCTATTTCTTCATCTTCTTTCTTCTGTTTTTTTTTCCCGGTGACTGTTTTCTTTTCAGTGTTTTCAGAATCCAAGAGAAGTAGCTAGAAATCCACAATCAGCATTTATTCCTGACCTGGAGTCTTCTACTCCTTTGTCTTCTAGAATTGTTCACTATAATGGACTGCAAGCTCCACTGCAATTCTGGGGCTGTTTTATATCTTATGGAGGGTATTTTGCAATGTTTTTATTTAAAATATTTTCAGAAAGTATAAGAAAGAACATAAAGAAAACTCTCCCTTAGCCCTCTTCTTTAAAAAGGAATTCATATTCCTCTGTGGCTATGGGATTCCAGTTGACAAGAAAGTGTCATATAAAATGCCACCAGTAGCATCAGTGGCAGTATCAGTCACACCCAAGATGCTATGGTGGAAAGCACTGAGCAAACTGTAAAGTGGTCAGTAATTGTACAATGGTTGGCTTGTGCACATTTGTTTCTTTATTTTTATGTTTTGTTTTGTTTCATTTCATTTTTTAGGAAAAACGCAAAGGTGAAGACGCCCTCAGAGACCTCAAATATAAATATGAAATAGAAGCAGGGGTTGGCTATATTTGCTGGTGTTATGCCAAGTACCAAGGATGAAAGTGAATTTTTGTGGAAGAGCCAGTGGTATTATTGGAATAGCTACTGAAGTTATTCTCAAGAAGCAAATGAAGACCTGCTTTTGTCTAATAATAATAATAATAAACATCTGAAGTATAGATCTGAGTATAACTCAGATTCTGCCAATGATCAACTGAAAACAAAGGAGAAGTCACTAAATTCTGTGAGCCTGTGTCCTTATTTTGTGAAATGGAAGATGTGGGCAGATGCTAAGGACCCCCCACGTGCTATCAGGTCCACGTGTCTTAAACTATAAGGGTGACAAAGAAGGATAATGAAGCTTGCGGAGCACCTGCTATGTGCCACCTCTTAATGTGAGAAAAACGATCAATGAGGAAACACCTCAAGAGGCCCCTGTGTGGTTGTCCGCAGGCATTATGGGAGCAAGGTAGGTGGTAGCTGCACTCTTTTCACAGTTGTTACATGTGACATGATATTGACTGGTTGCTAGCAGTGTTCCCCAAGTGAAACTTAGATCTTAGAGTCTGTGACTATGTATTACACATCTGAAAGATTAAACAGAGAGCGGTTACAGACAAGAAAAAAGCCCCAGAGTTGTTTTAAGGAAATACACATCTCTGTGGGCCATAGTATCTGAATGTACTTGGCCTAGAATAAAACCGTTCAGGACAAAAGCAACTTCCAACAACTCATTCAAAAAGTAACCATCTCTGAGGGTTTTCTCTCTAACTCCAGGCAGTTTCTCCTCAGTTCACAGTAAACCTCTTCATTTTCACAAGGCGCATAGTTTTAACAGTTGCATACTCGTTGCATGTCTTGTCTTAGTCTGAAAAGTACAACATGATCCCGACGTAGGAGGAAGGGGCATTGTAGCTGGCAGGCCTGGTGCTCTGCTTGTACAAGGCTCAAAAGCACTGGCTAAAAACCCACTTGGGGAAAAAAAACAAGAAAATAACCTATTTTCAATTTTGTTGCTTGGGGTGTGGGAGTCAGGGGACGCTAGTTGTTTATAGAACAGTTTATGGTCACAATTTCAATGGCTAATTACTTGATTTCTTCATCCAGTTTTAAATCACAGATCAAATGCAGGTTCCAATAATGAAATAATTTCAGGCATGATTACAAAGTCTTCTGCTGAGGGATTCTGCTAGGAACAAGGAGCTCTTACTTTCAGTGCAGCGTAACAGCCACCAGAACAAGTGACTGGATTGCAATGCCTCTGCCCCTAGTGACACAGCCCTTGGGATTTGCACTGTGTCCCCAGCTCATCTCACCAGCATCAGTAGAGCAGTGAGATGAAGAAGAGACAGTAATATCGTATCAGCTTCTCCCTTCTGAAATGTTCCACGGTTGAGGCAGTATTACCTTTGAAAACATCAGCTACTTCATCCCTCCCCCATACGATCACGTTCAACTCCCCATACTGCCTACTCAGTCAGGTCTATGCCCCAGCCTGGCTTTCAAAACCCTCTACGATGGGACCTAGCCTGACCCACATATTTTCTTTCTTTTTGTCTTTAATACGTGGCACTGGGAATCAAGCCTAGGGCCTTTGTACTGAGCTACATCCCCAGGTCAGTTTTACTTTTGAGACAAGTTCTCACTAAGTTGCTGAGTTGCCCAGGCTGAACTTGAACTTGCAGTCCTCTTGCCTCCATATCCCAGAGTGCTGGGATTCTAGGGCCCGGCTTTGACCTATTTTCTGTGTGCCACACTGCCACCCTGTCCAGATGCTCCATGCTTGCCCCTGACTCTGGGCTTTAACAAAGCTGGTTCTTCTAACTGGATTGGCCTTTCCATCTTCTCTTCATACTCTCCTAGCCTCTGGAAACCCAAGGGTGCCTTCTGAATTGGGGTTGCACAGGGAGTCGTCTCTACAGTGCCAGGCCACATCAATCCCCTCCCACTGTCTGTACTTCATTCAGACCCAGTTCCATGAAGCTTGAGTACTGTCTACGCCTTTGGTTCAGTTTCTGTAGGCATCAGACTCCATAGGCATTTATGAATTGTGGACTATTTGAAGGCCCCACTACCAGTTTCATCTCTGCTTTTCCCCCAATTCAACTGGTGCCTAGCAAGTGTTTTTTGAATGAGTCTGTATGGCACATAACATTTAACTATGCGTTAGGTTTGTACAACAGGAAATGACTTCCTACTCCTGATAGAGCAGCTACGTATTCTCAGTCACACTTGTGACATTGTTTTTCCTCCTATATAAGTAAATATCCCACTTAATAAACACAGCTGACTTCAGGGCAGCCAGGGCAGCTGCTGACGATTGATTGAGGCAGTAGGCTACAAGTCTCAATCACTTTCAGGAAACTGAAGGCCTCAAGTCTGTTCCTCTAACATTTGTGGGCAGACCTGACTTGAGTAATGCTAAAAATGGGAGCACATCTCTGTCAAGACGGCCCAGCTACTAGTATGGAAGCCCAACCTACAGACTATTCTTAGACAGTGAAAGGAAGCAGGATGTACTGCTGGTGTCAGCAAGTTTTAAAACATGGATGTCCAACTCTGTGGCTTATTTGGGTTGCACTGAATGAGAGGAGTTGTCTTGGGTGCACAGAAACTATCTTAAGTTAACACAATAGAGTCACCAAAAATTGCTAAAATAACATGTTTGTGTTGGGCCACATTTGAAACTGTCCTTGGCCACATGCAGTGGGTTCAACAAGCCCATTCTAGAATAAAGAGATTTGGAAAAGCCAACCTTTTCTAGCTAGTGATTTGGAAAAGATCTCTGAGGACCAAGCCTGAAAGACAGAGCAATAGATGAAAAGAAACACCATTCCTATGCTGGTGTCTTCAAGTCAGGGCACTGCTAAATGAAGAAGATAAAGGTTGAACCCAGATAAAATTATTAGAGGCAAAGTTAAGCAAGTTGTTTTTTTCACCAGCATGTAAGTCTCCACTATCTGACTTGCTTGTAAAATATCTTTTCCCAAAGACATTACGATTTTGCTTGAACCAAAGGATGGCTTTGAAATTTAAATAACCTTTCCAGGATCTAACAGGAGAACTTTAAAGTCCAGTGAACTAGTTAGTTTTCCAGGAAAGCCTGAACTTTCTTATTTCCCTAACACTGTCCCCCAACCTTTTTGACATCAGACACCAGTTTAGTTGAACCATTCTTCCAAGTGTCAAGGTAGGTTAGTGGAGTACTTATTACGTACAGTAAGTTGTTGGAGAATAGTTTTGAATCGGCAAGCAGTGGCTGGGAGGGTTGTAGATCAGTGGTTAAAGCACTTGCCTAGCAACCATAGGGCCCTACGTTCAATTTCCCAGAACCACATAAACCAGGCATAGTGGCACATGCCTGTATTCCCAACATTTGGGAGACTGAAGCAGAAGGTTTGCTATGAGCTCAAGGCCAGCTACACAGTGAGGTAAATATGGGCTACATAATGAGTTCAGGACAAGCCTAGACTACAAAGTCAGCCCTATCAAAAGAAGAAAAGAAAGAAAGAGAGAGAGAAAGAAAGAAAGAGAAAGAGAGGAAGAAACAAAGGAATAAAGAAAAAAAGAAAGTGAGCAGTAGCAGGAGGACAGAGCCTTCTGTCAGATGTCATCGGCATTGAAATCTAATATGAGCGGGCTGACAGGAGGTGGAGCTTCACTTGCTGCTCATCTGTCCCAGTGGACTGCTCCTTCTAAGGCCATGGACCAGTAGGATTCTGGAGATCCCTACCCTAAGAGACCAAGGAGGGTGGCCTTAGACTTCCCTCAGAACTATGCGCACTGAAAACCACGGAATGCCACATTTAACACCATGTCACATGTCAGCACTCAGGGATAGATCTACAACAAACGAGCAGTTCTTATTTTACACACGTATTCCCAGAAAACCCCGAAACAGCAATCACAAACATTCAGCAATTTAATGTGTGTTAGTGTATCCAATCATTTTAAAATAGCACTCATTCCCTCATTCTAGAAATTTTGGGTGCCAGGTACTGTGACAGATGCTGGAGACACAAAGATAAATGAGACACGAGTACTAAAGTTGACTACAACTGCCTCCTTAAAGGTCACCAGTGAGCTCCTGATGGCCCCGTCCAGTGACTTCTATTAAAGAATCAGGTTCCTAAGTAATCTTATTTTTGTGAAATTCAAAGGAAGATCTGAATAAATTTAAAGACTCAGCCCTACAGGTACCAAGATAAAGAGCTTCCGAAGAAGAGAAAAGAGCAAGTATAGGTCCTGAGGTAGCAGCAGACCTGTATATTTAAAGTAAAGAGACAAGTGTGATTACAGAAACCCTGGACATGGGATAGAGTGATAAATACAAGATCAGAAAGGACACAGGCGCCAGACTGCAGGAAGGACCTAGTAGCACTGTGTTCTGAAAGCGGTGGGAGATCACTGTATGGTATGGAACAGAAGCATGTCAGAATGTGAAATGATATTTTTAAAGGATCAACACTGTGGTGGCTGGCTGGCTGAAACACTGTATGGGGTGAGTGGTGGGTCAGGGAGCCAGCCAGGGGGCCTTTGTAGAAATCCACATAATAAATGGTGGCAAGCCAGGTGAGGTGGCACAGGCCTGTAATCCCAGCCCTCCTAGAGGTCGAAGCAGGAGGATCTCAAGTTGAAGCCCAGCCTGACACCTAATTACCCAATACAGAAAGAGAGAGAGAGAGAGAGAGAGAGAGAGAGAGAGAGAGAGAGAGGATGATGAAGATGATGGTAGAGGCAATGGCAAGGGGAGGCAGGATTCTAGATGCATTGTGAAGCCGGGGTAGGCAGAATGTGCTAATAGTTAGGTATGGTCTGGGAGAGCAAGAGAATTGGGAAAGAGACCCTCAGAATTTGCATCTGAGTGACAGGAAGGGCAGAGTCTTCATTTGTTGAGACAGGAAAGGAGAATGAGTTCTGGGAAACATCAGGTGAGTGTTTGGGGGCTGGTGAAATTTGACACAAGTGAAAATTGCCAAAGGAGTAGAACAGTCTGGAGTTCAGAGCAGAGGTGAGGCTGAAAGTGCACATGGAAACTAAGCCTCTGCACCTTCCAGCACCCTCCCACAGATGCCACACAACTTCAGCAACACTGCCAGCCATTGCACGTTGTTAAGAGCGAGCTTGGCTGCAGCAACTCTGCCCTCTGCCACCGTCTTCTTCCTCCCACACTGTGTTCACCTTGGCCTTCATTCTCAGGGCCCATTTGACTTGAAAATAATGGGGGTTCCAGCAAAAGCCACTTCAGAAAGCGCTGTAGTGATGGGCACAATACAGATTGCGTTAACCTGCTGACCTAACTTGCACCATGGAAACATGTTCTTGTTCGTGTTTCCTTTCACACACTCATGTAACATACTAGCATCGGAATACATAGATCAGGACGGATTCAAAATGGCATCTCAGGTACCATATATGTTTCTCAGGAGAGCAACACCTAGTCATATCCTTGTGGAGGAGGAGCCTATTAGCAGCCCGTATGCCCGCAGGCTAAAACTCTTCGGTATTATTCCGGGGAGGGACAGTAAACTGTAAACAATCAAAGCAAGATGCGCACAGTATTTTCTTTCTTACAAAACCCAATTAAGTGGAAAGAAACCAGATATGAAAACCTGGCTGTAAAGTGTCATCCCCTTTGCTTCCCTTAGTCTGTCCACACTGTTAGCCTCTCACTAAAGTCATTCACTGACAAGCACTAGTTGTTCTCATCAGCTCAGGTGATTCTGAAGACGCACCTCACGCAGGCTTCTAAGTGCTAGCCAAAAGCCTGCAGAACAGGCGGAATTTGGGTCGCGTACTGTTTTCATGAACCTAGTATGTGCATGTATGCGGTTGTTTTGTCTGTCTGCTTGTCTACCTGTGAGTATTTTCTACACACATGTGTTTCATTTCCCTAGCACCCACAGGTAAAATTAGTCAGGAAATTCTATATAGTCGTCATCCAGTATTCCTACTTCATTTTACATATGGAGAGCCTGAGGCTCAGATAATGGGAGAGGGGCAGGCAAGGTCTCAGCAAGTTTAATGACAGAATTCAAATGTACGGCTAAGCTGGCTCCTTTTCAGTTCTTGGTCCCTGTCCATTTCTTGTTACTTTGTCCCTCTGTCACCTTTAACTCTGTATGTATCTCCTTCCCCCTCCCCACACCCACACACTGAATGGGAAATGAAGCTAGGTTTGCTGTGTATATTACCTTATGTTTATCATATTCTTGCAGTTGATCACATCCTTATGAATATTAGTAGGTCCCATTACTTTATTGCACTTCTTCAGCCCCAAGCCTTGGTCATGTTTTGGTAATATCTCCTTCTGCTAAAAAGGTCACACTAAGCACCTTTATTACTATGCAGATGTTGCCTTCACCTGTGGGATTCTTAGAAAATATCTCAGGGCGAGTTTCTTAATTTAATTTTTATGATACCTCTTCCACTCTCAAGTTGACCATGACCTTAGAGTACCTGAAATGCTGCATATATTCCCCATGGCAAATCGAGAATCCAATTTTAATTTGATCCATAACTTCCAATGTATCTTGTTAGCAGTGAGAAAGAGAGAAAAAAAGATGTTTACTTCCTGCTCCCACTTTCAAAACAAAAAACTGTGTTTAAGTCCGTATTATACACAGAATAGTCTTCTACTTGAAAAGCCACATAGAGAAAATACTCTTTTAGAGATTTGACGAATTCTGTAGAATGTGATATGCCATTTTGTTTTTAAATTTATGAGACAAGAAATGAGCATATCGAGTGTGATGGATATTCTTTTCACTTTGTTGTCTCTTTTAGATTAAAAGCTTGCAGAAGACAGGACTACCTCGATCCTCTGTTCAGTTTCTATCTAGTGTCTTATAGTGAATTGACAATGAATCTGTGCTTTTGGCTCAGTTGTAGTTGCTGCTAGAAAGTAAAAGGGGGAGAGGAGAGAGGAGGGAAGATGAGGGGAGAGAAGAGGAGAGAAAGGGAGGGCAGGAGAGAAGAGAGGAGAGCCTGGCTCCTCTTTATTCTGTCTTAGTCTGTTTATACATTCAAGAAGCAACTGTAGAATATTCCCTATAAAAGCTACTTATTTTTCAGCTAGCTCCTATCATTCTTCCTGCCTTTAAAAATTGGCAAATACATTTTCTATGTGTACATCAATCACGCCAAGGTTGCAAAGAGATGTATATATGATGTAAACAAAACGAGCTCACGCATTCCATCATTATCTATAGCAAATGAAAAAATAGGAGAGTCTCCTCGTTAGCTTCTGACCCAAAACACCTCAACCTTACCCAGCCTTTTTGGGGCATCAGGCAGGGACCTCTATATCAGCATGCACACCACTCCACTGCAACATTTAGTTCCTTCTCCCCAGTTGAGTTGTGAGTTTCATAAAGGCAAGACCTCTCTCTGATTCACCTGGGTACCCCAAGTGCCAGGCACTGTGTCTGGCAGAGTAACTATTCAAGTTGACCAGGTCAATGCTTCTCAAAATAAAGTGTTAAAACCACACAAAAGCTGTAATTAAAATGCTATCGTCGGCTTCTTCCTTTTTTACTGGACCATCATTATTAGCTCTTCTTCACTGGGACTATTTGTAGAATAAATGGATTCATTAAAGGGAAGTGCTACAAACCACTGAAGTTAGCCCAGGAAGAAGCACATGAAGGACCCTCCCCTTCTCCTGTCTGCTTGCCTCCATGTTAACATCCTTGCTTATACCACTCCTGCTTTTCCTAGTCTCAAGTTGATCGTATGTCATCAAAGCAGCATATTAGCATTCTATGGATTTACATGATATAAACCAGCTTAAGTGCAATTTCACTTTACTTGGCCTAATAAAACAAAAAGGACTATAAACTGTTGTTAATCAAATTTCGTGTGTTACATTTGTATCACATAGTTAGAAATATCTCTAAATGTTTATTTTATACACTAACATAATAGTTAAAGTACATTTGCCAATAACGACAAGGACTGATCAGAATTACAGAGAGGAAGAGAGATTTAGACAGTGTTGTAGGGAATTACAGAACTCTACATGATTACGAAAGGCCAACACCCATTACTTGAACCCTTTCGTGGCACTGGAAAACAAGAAAATGCTTATCACTTGTTGCCATAGTATATATTTTTAGAGACATTCACAATAATTGCAGTAATTACATGCAGCCTTCATTTGGGGCCTATTGTGGTTTGGATCTGGAATGTCTCTCAAAAGTCTCATGTATTTGAATGTTATATATTGTCTGTGGAACCATGTGCTGTTGGGAGATTGGGGCCTAGTCTGGAGGGGTGGATTTCAGGCATGTAAGTTGGATTACAGGCATGTAGTGGGGGTTTACCACACCTTCCACACCTGGATCCAGGAGGGGCTGATCACTGGGATGAGACCTGGAAGGATATATAAGCTGCTTCCTTCCTTCCTTGGAGGACGAGTCCCAACCTGCCTTGACTTGGCTTCTTGTGTGTGATGTCGTGAGAAGCTGCCTCCACCTCTGCTTCTGCCATGCACTTCCACTGTTGCCGGCCACCACTGAATGGACTGTGACCTTCCGAAACTATGAGCCAAAATAATCCTTTCCTCCCCTAAATTTGTGGATATCGGGTATTGAGTCCCAACAATGAAAAAGTATCTAAGACAGGGCCCAAATCTTTATCAATTGATTTGATCTTCTGCTGTATTTATAAGACATGGCTCACTGTAATTTGAGATATCTCCAAAATTCAAGTCCATACACAAAGAATACATTTTGCCTGCCTCCACTGAATTTATTCCAATAACTCTACATTTCCTATCAAGCATTGTGCTTAGGTCATCCATAACATTACAATTTGGACACATTTTGTTGACTTGTTTACTTAGGGTTATTTGCATTCACTTTTCTAGGAGGAAATTTGTCTATCTAATTCAATTGTTATATCACGAGCACTAAGAATACTGCTGGCTTATGGGAGGCATTCAACAAATATATCTTCCATGGCCGAGTCAACCAACCAGTAGCAAATCTGTAATCACAGTATTAAATAACCAAGTTGTAGCTCCATCATCTTTCTGCTCAATCTCAGAATGACTCTGTCAACACACCTATTACCGCACGGCTATGAAAAGAGGTGAAAAAGTTCCCATTTCTCAGACAGGAAACATCTCCTGGGAGTAAAGGGAAAACCAGAGATCTTGTGCTTGAACCTGCCTGTACGACAGAAAGCCAAGCAGGACCACCCCCAAACTATGCTGCTTTGACTCTACACTGAGATTAGAAATAGGTTTCTCAGGACCTCCTGGTAAACTATAGATCAACTTGAATGAATTTCCAACCTCAAGAGAGCTATGTTATTTACAAATATTTCATGAGCATTGCGAAGGAAGCACTGAGTCTATTCATATAGGGAAGATTAAATGAGGTTTGTTCAATTCTCCTGGTGGGTGGCATTACAAGAGATTTCAAGATTAGCGAGTATAAAATCACATGGCACTTCAATATTATGACAGTGTGTGGATATCAGGAAATCTGAAGCTCCATTCCTCCTATTTGATTTTTCTCATATAAAATGCAAGCATCTATAACTACTTCGTTTATTGAAACACTCTCAGTTTATTTCACCACTTACGAATTTCAGAACACCTCTATGTTTCTTATGTAACTAGAGGCTAAGTTTTGTTAATTAATCAGCAAAAGAATATCACAGTGAACACCCTCTGTCACACAGATTCAGAAGGTATGCAGTAGTGGAAAAGTGTTTGTGAGTCACAAAATGGCTCCTGCCTAAAGCAATGTGCTTTGTTCTTTTTCTCCCTGTGGCTTTTATTCCTTTCCGTGCAAATAAGCTATAATGGGCTTAAGACACTCTTATTTCGCCTCATGCATCACCTATGACATTGTCAAATTAATGCATATGAAAAAAACTGGGAGAAAGACTAGGCACTCGGCTCCTCATATAGACTCAGGTACATTTACATTTTAATACAGAAACAATCAGGAAAGGCCATTTGAAGGCCCATTTATGCTAGTTTAATATAACTCCGGCGTTCCGCGGTTGTACATGAGCAGTCTTCTTTTGGGCCTTCTGACAAATGAGTAAGAGCTCCCAGAGAAGAGAGGGTGAATGGCGCCTCGTGGCGAGCAGGCTTTGAGTCAGAAATCGCAGATGCTGTAAGGACAGAGCCAACGTGCCTCCAATCCCCATTCCCAGCACACCCAGCACCCAAGGTGGGAAGGTGGAAAAAGCTGTTTTTCAAACCATGCAGGGCCTCAAAGAAGCCCCCGTAGAATTATAGCATCTGGCTGATAAGCACGAATGAGCTGTTAGGGAGCTACTCGGGATGCTTCCCGACATCTTATGGTGGCTTCCCCAGCATCTCCTTGAAGTCACTGAAATCCAGCCTAGAAGTGAGGTCAGAATCAGAAAGCCTGCCTGCCTTAATTTTCCCCATAGCTTCCACATCTATCCCACTGAGCTTTGTGGGACATGATGGGGAAGCAGGCAGGTGGTTTTTGGAGAAGGTGGAATAGAAAGTTACCAGTATTAAAAATGCCACTCTCTCCTTCCCTTTACCTCTCCTCTTTCAAAATTCTATGTTGTCACTAATCCACTTATTACTAGGCTATTCAGACATGTCTTCGACACAAAAATCAGCTTATGGTATGTAACTTGCACACAATAGCTGTGAAACACCATTGTGCAATCACCTTTGAATGCCTTCCTTTTCCTGTTTAGTTCTTACTGAAGATCCCCCCAGGACCAGCTGGAAAGATACCAAACTTTCAATATTTGCATTTAAGAAAGAAGTTGACAATTGCATTTGTGCTCCTGAATTGTTACCCTAGCTGGCAGAGGGTAAAATAAGACGCAATGTTTTAACTTCTTGTGACATTTACAAGAATTCTAAAGCTGCCTTTTGCAGGAAAACGTATGTTTAATCAAAGCAGTTCTGATACACTAGAAAATATTTCTACAAATCCATTTTACAAAATTAAACAGAATGTTGGAAAGGGATTTTGGCCTATGTTTCTCTGAAAACAGTGAATTGTGCCACTTTAGAGCTAGCAAGGACCTTAGGGATCATCTGTGTTGAACATTCGTTCTATGGATAGAGAAAATACGCTTGGACAGAGGAACAATGTGTCCAAGGTCACCTTGTTTGCACATCTGTAGCAATGAAGTTTGTAACTTAAAGTTTCCAGCTGCCAATTCATTTCCCTCCAGAAACAGGTAAAGCCAAATGTTTACTAGCCTTTAATGCTCGTATTTTTTTCAGCAGGTAGTTTACCTAAATGCTCTCCATAATCAAGTGAACTATCCCCAAGGGGTTGTTAGCAGGTCCATTTATGTTCTACAACAGGAAAGAGAGGAAATCTGCCAAATTCTAAAGTTGACAAGGACGAGAAAAGTGTGGAACAGAAGTCTGACGAGAATCCATTGAGTTAAGTTTCAAGAGTAGCTGAGGAGATGTGGTCTTAACGATAGAGTGGCCAGAGGCAATAAAACTAGAATTGGTACTGAATCCAGGAAAGCATCAAATGGAGGAATTGGAAGGGCGCAGATTATAACTGAAGTTACAAAACCAACAAAAGCGAAGAGCAAATTTCACTCACCGACCACTCTGGACCCATCTGATCATTATAGCTAAATAGTTTCTTCCATGACACTTATTGTTCAATCAGTCTGTCTCGTTTATTTACTTGTACACTTGTTTACTTTCAAATTTCCTCCAACTTCCCCCTTCCTCACATACACACCCTTTAAGAAACACAGGAGTGGGGAGCTTGTCTGTCTTATTGTTCTGGGTATCCAGAACAGAGTCTGAAACATAGTAAGTGCTCAAGGAATACATAGTCTATCTATCTGAGAAAGAAATAATGAGACCATAGTTATTTGAAACTATGTGAATAAAGACATTCAAGAGTTTAAATTCAGAGATATTTTTAATCATTCTGACTTCCAGTGAGAATAGGAGACTGTCTCTACCTCAGTAATGTCTCTAATACGTTTAAAAGAAAGAAAATAAAGCACTGCCCACTATGTACATCATCATTATTATTGTTTATTATCATTTTGTGGCATGTGAAATCTAAAAAGGTCTAGCATAGTGGAAAAGGGAGGGGGTTCTGCCATCACAGTCTTACCAGGAGCTCTGGGGCACTCAGAGATGTCTCTGGGTATATTAGTACAATGAGGGATCCTTGAGATCTTAAGAGTAACTATGAAAGAGAACCAGGAACATTGGTAATTAAGACTTGCGAACAAATGGCCATGTAAAATGTCTGAAGGACACAACCTTGAAGACTAGGGAGGTGATTCCCATGGGAAGTAAGATAGCCTTCAAAATAGCCCAGGGGGAGCAACTCAACCAGAGGTGGTTACACTTAATTTTAGGAAGGTAAAGAATGGGATCACTCTTCTGAGAAAGGAACATTGCTCTCTACTAAAGACATCAGCCCTGGGGTTGTAGTTTCTCTAGGAATAGCTTGTTTACGACTAATTCTCCTAACAAGGGTACACACATTAACCGAGATTTGTCTCTCCCTTTACTCTAATTAAGTTTTAGGGTCAGGTGTAATCATTCTGACTCCCACATGAAAACACTGACAAGCCAACTTGAAATGGAAAGCCCCAAAGCAATTCAATATTTACTAAATTTAAAGGAAGTAATCAATTTCTAATTCGAATTTATGCACATTCTTTTCCCTCTTTAGCACTGTCCTATTTCTCTTAAGTTCCTCTTTGGTCATTAAGACTGTCATCAAGGTTATAGTCATTGAGCAATTTGTCACATGCTGCAGGTGTGTCTAGACAAGATTAGACTTCAATGTATGTGCGCACAACTAAAGAAAATCTCATTAGCCCTTTCAGGACAGAGATGTCACATGTTCTAAATTCACAGCCTCATTCCTCCACAGAGAGCCTGGTATAGTCAGTAAACATTTACAGAATGAATGAAAGAAAAATAATCCATCGACCCCTTGAAAGAATTATTTGCACATGCTCAAAATCTCGGGCACATGAGATCCAGTACATGAGTGTGTATCTATGCACACACGTGCTCTCAAAACTCCCACATGTTCTTCCATCAGGATAAATACATCACCTTTCCTCTCAGAATATGCCTTTCTATAGCAAAACACTGAGACGACATTAGCTATAACTGTCCCCAGAAAGATGATGTTAATTAGCATTCCTTCCAAATATGCCAATCTTCCCGCATCTAAAAATTGAATTCAATTTTCATTAGGAACGCTGTTTCCTTATCCCTAGAAAACACATACCTTTTAAAGTTTTAGGTGCCATCGAAGGCTCCAATTCACAACAGAAACACACAGTTCACCTGTCATACCTTCCCCAGAAAGCTAATTTTGAACCACTTTGCTAACATAGACCACTTTGACTTCTAGGACTAACACCATTCACTCATTATTTTAAATTCTAAATACTTGTGACACTAGATTCCTCCATCTGCATTCCTGAGGGGTTGACAAAAGCCAGACTACACTCTCAGCCTCCTAGGATATCCTGCCCTGGAGATTCTCAGCAGGCAACTGGAAATTGGAGTTAGCCTGGAGCTCCGGAATGAATTAAGGATTGGCCAGGTCAATTTGGGAATCATTAGTGTGGAGGTTAAAGGTGAAGCTATATGAGGAGATGAAATTACCCAGGGAGGCCACGTAAAGAGAGAAAAGAACCAGATCAATGACAGAACCTTGGGAATTACTTCATTTAAAGGGGCAAGAGGGAGGAATAAGCTACATGCACGCCTGTGTGCATGCATGTGGCATATGTGTAAAAAAGATCTCAACGAAGGAAGCCCAATGAATGTTGAGAAGATACCAAGATAAATTATGAACTATCTGGAAGCCTGAGGCCACAGGAGCAGTTGTCAGCTTTTGAAAAATGGTGTTCAGAGATGTCTTTTGGGAGAGCAGTCCTCGTGATGGCGTTCTTATAGACTCCATGTGACTACTGGTGAGTGTGTACAGGTGTATATGCAGATCATCCAAGCCACCATAGGACCAAGCGTTAGTATGGAATGAGACTGCCACTGCTAAACGAGACAATGAGGGTCATAGCCACTACCATTTATGGACTCTACTATGTGTCAGGGACAGTGCTGAGCACTTGCTATGGCTGACCTCATTTTCATTCTCATGAACACTCTATAAAGTGGTACGTTGCGTATGTGAGAAAACAAGCTGAGGCCAACAGTGGTAAATGAGTTACCCAAGGTCATGCAGCTAGAAGGTGATAGTGCCAGGAATGCCCCACCATCCATTTGAATCTGCAAGGCTGTCTTCTCAGTCACCAAAGTAATGCTTCCACTGTGCCGGCTGATGCCAGGTAGGGGACCCATGCATGAGGCGACGGGGCAGGCACTTCGCACTGTATGTGTCCTGTCACACACACATTGTCAACATTCTGGCTAAATTTAGGTAAATCTTAAGAGGGCATATTTTTAAAAAATTCTGACTTGGTTCTTTGGAAAGTAAATTAAAGCTATGTGCTTCCAATACAGCCAGTTATAATTCAAATTATTGACTATAATACTTCACAATGGTTTGAAGGCTTAAAATACAAGTGTGCTGTTATTGATTTGGTGGTTGCTATTGAGATTCAAGTTATTGATGACCAAATTTATCTGAGAACTGAGGAAATTTGGCACAATGATCATGAAGGCCCTCCGGATTTTTGACTCTTTATTATTCTTATATGCAAGTCTAACGCCAATAATCTTAAAGATATGAGCTATGAGAAGTGATGTAAGCAGCAGCAGAACTGGTTGGTATGTCAGTATCTTTTCATGTTCAATTGTTCAATTTCTAGAGACCTGTCGTTAAAACATTATAAAAACAAGTCTTTGGCTATTTGAGGCATTGATCGCGAACTTAAACAGAAACTTGGAAAGTCCATCACAAAATGACACACTGAAAAGCTAACTAAATAATTCGCTTACAACTGATTGCAGACATTATAAGATACAGTTGGCTATCAGGAAAAAAAGGGGAGAGAGAGAGAGCAACAAAACCTCTGGCAATTAATGTTTTTGCTGTGTGTAGAAAAACAAATGAGGTTCTGGTCTGAAGCAATTAGTATCAGTGTTAATTGTGCAAGTGTGCAGCAGTAATTCCAGGCATTTGGGATGGCTTCCACTGATTGTTCCCTTCTTCCTCGGGATTACAATAATCCATTCAGACAACTGAACAATGGCAAGTACTTATGCAAATTGTTAATTATGAGGCAGAGATAATCATAATCTTGTACATTATGAAACTACATATACAATGGGGGTTACCAAATGAATTGTTGCTTTATTCTTTTACTAGTGGATGAAAAATATGCTAGCCTGGCAAGTAATTTTTATGTATCACTCAGTCCACCAGAATTCAAAAATGGCCCCATGGATAGCTACCAAAGCCACATTTTCCCCATCTGTCCATCTACACTCCATGAATCGTACTCACTCCCACCAGGTGTAATTATGTCTATTTCTTTCTCCATTCTCACTAACTGAGGCCGGATATCAACTACTCTGATAAGATCTTCTGGTCTACCTGATCAGTACAATAATAAAAAAATAAAAGAATATGTCACTATTCATTTTGCTGTATAGCAAAACTGTTATAGGATGAGATGGTACTACCACACAGTAAATTTTTGTGGTCCTAGAGATCAAGCCAAGGGCCTTCACACTGAGCTACATCACAAGACCACTTTTATTTTTGATTTTGAGACAGGGTCTCCCCAAGTTGCTAACTTGCCCGGGCTGGCTCAAACCTGCAACTGCCTTGCCTCAGTCTCCCAGATTGCTGGGATTGTGCTACTGGGCCTGGCTTGTGGAGTAAATCTTAAAGCAAAAGAAAACAGAATTCTCAATGCTTTCCCTATGAAAGCAGTTATAGGAACAATAGTCCCTACATTACTGACTATTCTGTAAATGGGCATCCACTCCATTTTATTTTACACATGAGCACATCAAGGCTCAGAGTGCCAACAGGACTTGATCAAAGTCAGCCCATAGATATCAGTACTAGCAGAATATTCCTGCCTCCAAGACTTATGCAATCTATGATCTTCATTTTTTTACTTTATTTAAGCAGGATCTTGCAGGATCACCAGCACGAGGCTGGTGCTGAATTCACTATGTAGCCCAGGCTGACCTCAAACTCACAGCACTCTTTCTGTCTCAGCCTCTCGAGTGCTGGGTTTACAGGCATGCAGCCCCACACTTGGCTTATGTGGTGCTGGGGAATCAAACTTATAGCTTTGTGCATGCCAGATAAGCATTCCAATCTCTGAGCTACACCCCCAGGCCCTATGATCTTTAAATGCTCTTCCCTACTAATAATGTGTAACTGGGTGTCTATGTCTTTTATCTCAGTGAATTATAATTTCACTATAATATTGAACACTGATTGCATTATTTTCAGCTGGTAAGTCTATCATTCCCGGCCTTAATGGAAATATAGAATCCCAGCTACTCAAAGCTAAGCCAGGTATTCTCAAAACATTCCATTTGCTCTATTTTCATGCCAGTCTATCCTAATGAAGAAGCACCAAAGCTACAGCCTTGGCTCTCCCTAACCTACTTGGCTGGAAAGCACAGAGTGGAACATAGGTGGGTAGGAAGAGAAATTTAGGCACTGGTAAATAATTCTAGAGTCCATAAGCCTACAAGGGCTGAGTATAATACTGGCAAGCAATGCGACTTTAGA
Source organism: Ctenodactylus gundi (assembly GCA_004027205.1). Taxonomy (NCBI): domain Eukaryota; kingdom Metazoa; phylum Chordata; class Mammalia; order Rodentia; family Ctenodactylidae; genus Ctenodactylus; species Ctenodactylus gundi. The sequence goes on along the minus strand of PVKB01003831.1, from coordinate 88,606 downwards.
AGACAACGGGCTAAACAATTAGGCACACTGCTGCAAGATGGCTTATTGTTCTTACTCGCTTCTTCAGCACTGGTAGCAATAAGACAGAGTTCAGGGCAACTGTGGGCATTTCTCTGGACCATTCTACATGTCCCTTCTCCCCCACTGAGAAGTCCTTCCTTGTGCTTACTTAGATTTACTCTTTTGCAGCGTGCATGTCATAAAGACCCCTGGCCTATAGGAACACGGTACCTTGCACTTCTAACATGTTTGCATACTTTGAAAGCCTTGAAAATTTCAGATAATTGATTTTCCTTCTGGGCAATGTGAATGTTGCTGTTCTGGAACTCCCACATAGCCTAGACACCGGTGGAAAGATGGTGGCAGGGCTTCTTAACCATACTTTCTACAATACACCTAATTTCAGGAAAAACACAGAAAGGAGCTAGTGACTTACTGCTTGACTTTCTACAGTAATGGCCCTGAATATTCATTCCATTCCTGAATAAATTAGGTCACCCTTCAGAACTGAGACTACATGCTATTTTAGGGTTTTTTTTTTAAAGGCCTTGGTATAAATCTGTCCAAGACCCCAACATTTTTTTTTTGTATTGAAAACACTGGCAGGCAATGGCAAAATCTACATATTCTGGCTTTCTTGGGTTCAGTTAAACTAAAAATACATTGCTACTTACCTGCTGCATCTAGAATCTGAAAAATCCTCCACCTGTTAAGGGAACAGTAAAACCAGTTGCCAGCCAGGGCTTGGCAAGAGAAGAGGTAAAATAATGAAAATGTCCCATTTCATGGATAGCTTATTTTTTAAGCTTTTCAATCTGTAAGGAAATAGAACAGGGATGGCTCCCCCTCTTTCCTCCCCATAAGCTCCTCTCAAGTCATGGGAAGATTCCCAATCAGGAGGCAGAAGGGAGCAGGGCAGTACTGAGCACCAGCCTCCTGGAGGGCTATGGACTGGGAACCACAGATCCACCCCTCACTCATGCTAACTGTAGCCCATCTCACAGGCAGTGATGCTGATCTCAGTGAAAAACAAAAGCCAATAAACCCAAAAGTGAACCAAGCCGAGTGTGGTGGCATCACTAAAAGGGAAATGCGAGATTGAAAGGACCAAAGAGAAGTTTGCAGTGCTTTTTCATAGTATCAGGAAGATATGAAGCACAAACAAAAGAGAAAGAAAAGAGTGATCAGACTTTGCTGATACTCTTCAAAAAAATGAAAATTTAACACACAAAGTAATACATAAATCACCTCCCTAGTTGCTTCCAACCCAAACACAGACATCCATCAAAATAAACAATATTTCCCCATTCAAAACACTTGCCTACCTCTTCCCATAATATATGTCTTAGGAGTCAGAAAACACTAATTTTACTGTGTGAATCTCTGATATGAGCAGGGACCACAACGTTGTGCATAGGTCAGTTGCTTGAGGATTCAAATGGGCAGTTACCCTTGAGGTTTTCAGCATACTTGAAGCAGGAATATTACTAATCAGTAGCACTTTTGGGGCCAAAAATGGATTCTAAAGCCTGTGATTTTCTTGGGAGAAATGTTTCTTTCCACCAATATCAAGGTCATCGGCAGGCTTTAGTGGTGAATTAAGAGACTCTTTTGACAGTACAATTAGCTTCAGAGCCCTTGGATCATCACCTGAGAAGCAATCCATTAATCCCTGGTATGGTTAAGGCACGCTTCCTGGCTTCAGACATGTTGAGATTACCGGGGAAGCCAGTGCTAGGAGAAGCAAAAGTGGTACACCTGGTGAGTCCCAATACCAGATCTGTTGTACACGATATTCCCACGGCTGACTAATCATTCAAAGATCAGCACATTCTCTTCCACTCCAGCCACAGAAGGAAGCAATCTAGAGTATTCTGTCATATCCCATTGCCTTAGACTTCCTACACCACAAAGGAAGGTTAGGAGCCCTTGCAGCATACTTGACCTAATGAACAAAACATAATGCAACTTTGGGCGAAAAACTGAAAGAAAATAACTAACAATAATGACAATAAAAAGAAAACAGAAAGCCATATATTATAAGTACTAGAAAACTCCAAAGTCAAGTACGTTTTACTTTCTAAAGGCATCAGTTTCATTTCACTGTACTAATGGAAATCTTCAAGTAATGGTAGTACATACACCATTTATATCAGGATTGGGTCAAATTAGCTTTAATCAAGAAACTATTGTCTCTTGAGATTATTATTATTATTATTTTGTTAAATTTCTAGGTAAACTTCCAAGCCACCTATTGAAAGTTTGTCAATTGACTGCACTCAGAAAGCTTTTGGAAGCTCACTGCCTTACCTGGGAGTCCAGATGGCCAGACGTGGAATATTCAATAGGGATCCAGGAAGATGTCACAGGTGCATCAATCAAAAGGGTGGACGGTTATTGGAAGAGAATCGGCGGCCATGGGGAAGAGGTGGAAAAAAAAGAAAGAAGTACTGATTAGAAGAAAACGAATTGATTTTCAGAATCTGTTTTGTACGTGTGCACATCCACACTCTCTCCAGGAAGGTTCTGAAATGGAACTCTTTAAAAAGACCCTTTAATCAAGCTTCATTCAAGAATCTTATCTATAGGTGGTGGGCATTGAGAATACAACAATGGATAAAATAGACAAAAATCCCTGCCTTCGTGAATTTTACAATCTTCTGGAACATTTTATAGGCCATCTTCTTGGAAATAGAGTTCTACAGAAATAAATCCTATGTTATTAATTCTAGTAAAGTGTCTCCCTATTTTATTTATGTCTTTACTTATGTATGGAGAACATACCAAGTAGTATCAAATCCTATGTTTTGGATTAGAAAGAATTCTCTTTCTGATGGAAAGGGCCACTATAAATTCCTCATTCGCCCGAGGGAAGTCCTCCTATGAGGCTGTCAATCAGCTGTCTTTTCAGCTGAACCATTTCCTGCTGACAGACTTCCTGTACTTGTACCTTGAAATGCTGCAGAAATAGGAAGTTTCTTAAGGTCACTGTTGTGACACTGTAATCTCACATCTCAATAGAGCTTTTCTGATTGGTAGATTTTGTATTGTTTAGGAGCTGGCCCAGGTGAGAAGCCTGGAAAAGAAACAGCCATCGTTGGACCAAAAGAAGCTTGATTATCGTGCCCATGACTTTGACATGGACAGAGAAAAAAAAAATAAGGGTAATTTCCCTCGCAGCCAGTTTCAAGATGTGACTAATCCCTAAAATGACATCAAGTTCCCAAAAATGTCAAGTGAGTAGAGCAGGAGGAAATGATAACGAAGGGGACATACATATGTCACTGGAATAATGGGAAGCTGAAGGAGCCTTGGGATTCCATAGACTCTAGATGGTGATTCATTTTAATCAGGAACCTTAAACCATGACACCAGCCTTTGGTATTTGCATTCTTGGGGCTGTTGCTTAGGGCTACAGGAATAAAAAAGAAAGTGATTCACTTTGCCATTAAGGACCCAAATTAAGACCTAGAAAAAAAGAGGATGATATAAAAATGCAGGAACTTTTGCCTGAGAATCAGTGTAACTGGTTTCTGATCTTTGCTTTATCAATGACTCATTTGATCTTGGGCAAATTCTCTTCTCTGTGCGAGATCAAGGAGTTTGACAAGTTGGTTTCCAAAAAATCCTCCACTTCCGACAGTCTCTATTTACCTGATAGCATCCTCGTCCACTATGTGGAGCTGAGCTAGTTAAAATCCACTCATCTTTAGTCGTTTTCTCAGTACATGCCGCTAGTAGTTCAGAGAGACCAGAGCCCAGCATTCTGAGTTTATGAGTGAATGAGAACATGGCCAACATAATAAAGGACAAATTACCATGTGGCCACACATCATTCTGTCCAGAGAAATAGCTTTGTTTATTTGAAATATCGAGTGGCTGGTTCTTTATGATGGGAAACTTAATTGGGAAAAGCAACCGAAATTTAACTGATGAACAAATGATTCCCTGCACTCCCACAATTTGTCTCTCTACTCATGTAGATTCTTCACCTGCTGTCAGTGTGGGACTTTGGTGATGCTCGTCCATCCACAGAGATGGCCATGGCCACACAGTTCCAGATAAAGGCTAGATAGATGCTCATATTTTGCGAAGAGTGGTTGAAAACCCCACGACAATAATGTTTTGGCCTGATTACAAGTTCATGGCAGATAAAACACTCGGTGGGAAACAAATGCCTATTGTGGCTCCAGAGACGCCAGCAAATGGCGCATTCAACTTCGCTGCTTTCTCCCACTGGACTGGTTTGTTACTCTCTCTCCAGCTCCCACACCCAGAGTCGCTGTGTCTTTGATTCCTACCTTCTCTCTTCACAGGTTGCCCTTCCACTCTCACACCATTCTGACCTAGTATATTGCTGCTCAGTAACTCACCATACCTCCTTTGCAGGCCATATTCTTCATTTGATCTCCAAAGGCTAAACACAATACAACCTAGTGACTGGAGCTCACGTTCCTCATGTTTAATTTGGTTCCCTTAAGTGAGCAAATGTCCAGTGCTTCCAAATTCCCAGCCTAAGGGCTCTGCTCAAAGTCGTGGCAATTACAGGAGCCCAGCAAAAACCCAGGATTCCTGTTAAGACAAAATTTTAAAATGCCCGGTCTCTGCCTTTTGCTTATACAAAGGCTTGAGATGTAGTAAGTTAGCAGATAAGATCACAAGTCACAATGGTTGGGTTCTAATGCTGAAACATTTATTTACTAACTGCATGACACTACAAATGTGCCTTAGTCTCTCAGGCTGACTTCCTCACCTACAAAATGTAGACAGGTATAGTGCCTGTGCTAGCACCAATACTCAACATACTCAAAAAAAGATATGACCTGGGCACTGCCTGATCAGAAGACACGATAGTCCAGTCAGAGAAAATGCCTTCTGTAAACAGTGTGTTAATCTGGGCAGGCCAATGAGCCTGAGTCTTGAAGGATGGCTCTCAAAGTACTTGTGCGGAGTATGTGTGACAAATTCCATAGGACAGTACAAAGACCAGAATCACCATGCAATAAACTTCATGCAAGGTTATTTTTTCTTAAGAAGGTAGAGAGAATAAGAGAATATCGACTGTCTGGTAAGAGAATACCAGAGAATAGAGAATAGCCAAAGTAAGAGAATAGCCCGAAATGATAGGGACTCCATTGTAGACCAGGGACACAGTTCTCAGGCTCCTGTTGCTGAGCCATCTTGCTTCTCTGGCAACAGAAAGAGCCTGTCAAAGCCAGCGTTCAAAGACACCTGCATGTATAGAAGTCCCTATGGAAATCAATTACATTTACCGATAATATTGGAGAGTTGTACCCCCAAATTTGTTTTATGCTATTTGACTGCTTTGCAATCTTCCTCATCCTATGCCAAGCCCAAAAAAAATCATACATCGTCTGTGACAGAGAAGACCAGAACCCAACACATTCTTTCTATCTTTCATTCTCTGAGTATTGGTTTTAACCTCTGAAGGCCCCAAGTGTGACATAACTATGAAATCCTTGGAGTTTGTTTTGACTGCTCCTTCCATAGTGTCTCCCCTCCCCCAAGATACTGAACTTGGTTTCCAGATCTATCTTCTTGTGTTTTCATTCCCTGCCAGCTGACAAAGATTTCAATCTGATTCTTGCCTTTGGGCAAAAACATATTAAGACTACAGAGCTTTCTAGACCTAGAGAAATGACCCTCTATTGGTTCAATCTCTAGTCCTAACACAGTTAGAAAGGACATATTTTGATAAAGATGTGTCTTCCTACCTCTCCATATCACCTAAGTGACACAGCTGTATCAGAGAGCTATTGTCACTGGGCCTTTGGCTAATAGAAATTAACTGTTTATTCCCCAAAGAGAGACAACGTAAGTGAGAGGGACAAATAGTACACAGAGCAAGGTAACAGAAAGAGGTCTGGGCTACATGTCAAAAGACTGAGGCATTAACTCCGGAGCTTCCACTAATGGGCCATAAAGACCTGGGAAAACCTCTTTGATGGTTCCCCTCTTCTCTAGCACCAGGATAAGAGCATCGAACTAGACGCCTTCCCAAAGCTCTGTGTTCAGTATAACATTCTAAGGCTTTATAATCAATTTGACCCCATCAGGAATACTTACGTGAAGGATAGCCTGAGTTCTTGCAAACTGAGACCTAGACAGAGACACTTCTGCATTTCTCTGAGAGACTATAGGGCCAAAGTCAGGAAAGATGAGTTTGTTAGCCTAATATTCCCTTCAAGTGCTCAGACATCAATGCAAATGGACATGCCTGAGATTCTGATTAGTGCTCAGCACACACAAGTCAGGAGCCACTTAATTTGGACATCATAGACCAATTTGAGGATAATCTATTAATGGTTTAATATGCTAATTTTCTGAAGCTATATTTGGACTGGTCTGTAAACCTAAATGAATAACTGATGTAGACAGATTGGCCCCTCTGAGCTGGCAAATCTTTTCTTTACCACAACTATGGATATCATGGCATCAGGTTACATCCCAAGAAACTCAACGCATCTTATTTGATTTGGAACTTAAATGGCTGCTGAAAACATCTGATATAGAAAGTTCTTTTTGTAACTATCAATCATAGACTCTGAGGGCCAGGAAAAATCTTTTAGTGAACTTTTAGAGGCCATCAATGGTCCAGCTCTTGACTGACCTTAAGGTCTTGAGGAGCAGGAACTTGCCACAGATCACAGAATACGCCAGTGGCAGAGTCAAGACGAGGACCCAGAATGTATAAGTCCCTTTCCTTGAAAGCTCAATAGCAGTCCTGTGGTTACCAGGACCTGCCTAGAGGCAGAAGGCAAGGGAGTGAGTGCCTTCTCTCCCAGACACAATCCCACAACCACTCAGGAGGATTCAAAGAGCATTGGCTGCAAATTATTGGGGAAACGACCACAAAAGACCCTGAGGGTTTAAGATTCTTCTTTTCTAGTATCTGTTCAACTATAAGCACATTTTCTTGTTTCTCTTTCGCATTTTGTTTTCTGCCTAAATGTACCTTTAGGTTAACAATCAGTACTTCTTTTCCTTCCAAAAATAATGCATGATACCTAGGCCCTGTATTATCTAAGTAATAACCACACTTTGGAAACAAGGTAGATCTTAAGAGGAAGATTGTTGAACAACTTTTGAATTTAGTGTTTCCTTATCTGTTGGTGAGCCAGCCAATTCTCAGTTGCAGATGTCTTCTCTAGGCTGTTTGTCTGTAGCCTTTGCCAACCACCCTCCCTTTCTCCCCTCACTCCCACTCAGTCCACCAGATTTTAGTAAAAAATCTCTCATTTTGGCATCATAAGAGTGCCCTCTAGTGCTGATCTAATTAAGAATGGAGAGACCGAGGGATTCTTGTTTGCATGGGAAATGGATTTATCTATAGCGTGTCCTTGGCTATGGCAGGACATACTCTTTCTGAGCACATTTCCATAGCATCTATTGAACAATTTAGCATTTTAGAAAACAGTGACAAAGGAAAAAGAAAAAAACCAAAATGGTAGCCACAGAAGAAAACCTGATTGGTCCAGCTTTCTGAGCAGCATCCCCACTTATAATGTGGGGGCCCATTATAGTTATAAAATACACAGACACAGGCTCACTCTAGGCACGATTTTCATATGGATCCAAAAGCTCCCAAATCTGTACTCTAATAATAGATCCAGCAGTGCATGTCCTCAATTTGGTCACACATATATTTTTTCTTTGTAGGAAGGAAGGAACCAATTAAGAATTCCTTGAATATTTTCTAGGTGTAACAGGGCTTGCTTTCTATTATAATAAGAGGCTACAACGTAAGTATAAATGTGTGCATTGGCTCTTTTCCCCTTTGGCTGCCTGAGGATCTGCCCAACATCATGAAAGACAGAGTAACTGTTCAGACCAGGAAGTTCATGATCAACTGTCTACTTCAAAGGAAACAAGTGGTCATTGATATCTTTCACCCCGAGAAAGTGACAGTATCTAAGACAGCGATTTTGGGAAAAACTCACCCAAATACACAAGAAAAAAATGCACAGATTTCATCTTTGTATTTGGATTCAGAAACCATTTTGGTGGTGGCAAGACAGCTGGCTTTGATGTGATTGACGATTCCTTAGATTATACAAAGAAAAATGAACCCAAACATACCTTGCAAGACATGGCCTGTGTGAGAAAAAAAAAAAAAAGACCTCAAGGAAACAGTGAAAGGCGTGTAAGAACAGAAGAAATCAGGGGGATGGCAATGACCAATGTTGGTGCTGGCGAGAAGCCGAAGGAGTGAACATTCTACAGTGACTATCTGTGGCGATTGTGTGAATTTTTCATGGAGGATTAATAAACCATAAAAACTTTCAAAAATATGTGTGTTAATGGATTATTTTGGTTTATTTTATTGCAATGTTTCAGATTCTTTGGTCTGAAGGGCCACGATCAACGCCAATTCAGCAGTGAGTCAAACCATCAGGAAGGTTTCCACTGTACCTTCTATAATCAGCTTTGCAAGCGGCTGTTATTTTACTGGACCTCAGATAGTTCATGCTGATAGACAAAGAATGACAAGCTGCCAAGACTTATGCAATGTAAGTGCTTCCTTCCCGTTTTAACATGCTTAAAACACAGGGAATGAAAAAAGTCCCTGAGAAGTAATGATTTGGCCAATATACAATAAGGATTAAGATCATTCTCAGGAAGGATTCTGCCAAGTCACTAATAGGATCAGATAGTGGAGACACAAGGAATGGCACATTCTGGACATATAAGATGTGCTTTCAGCAAGGGCCTTAGGCCTTTACCACAGTCAAAGCTCTGTGGGAACCCCTGGAAGAGTGAATCTGGTGGTCCCAGTCTGTGGCAATGTGCTAAACAGAGTGGTGAGCATGAGTGGCAGGTCACCACAGCTGTGCCTAAATCCCAGTTTCTCCACTGTTCTTCAGTTGCTTCAAATGAGTCAGTCTTGCTTCTTTTTTTTTTTTTTTCCAATAAAACTGTGTTCTTCAATAACACCTAGCAGAGGCCACAAACCAGGTGGCCAAGAAAGCCTACAAAATTTTATATTCTCAACAATTTTGATGACAAAAAGGAAAATACCCTACACTGAGCAGATGTTTACAGAAATCTATGTGTGTAGGGTGAAGTAAATGAAACATCTGGATATTAGACTTCCTTATCAAAAAATCTGTGATAAAGACTTTAAAGTACTGCCATCCTCACCCACACATACCTTGCTACTTGCTGCCAACGTGACAAGTCCACCTGTACAAGGATTTGTCTTGAAACCTCTGGCTAAACAGTTTGGCAGGTGTAATATTCCTACTTGAGTTTACCTTGTTGCTAATGATAGAACACATTGCTTTTGGGAAATATGACTAGCTTGACAGTTTTGTGGGTTTGGGATATATTTCTATGTGATAATGCAGCACTGCTATATTATTAAGTGAAGACTTTGTTTCAATGAGGAAACTGGTCTCCTTTTGTTGCTGGACTTAGGTTTGTATTTTACCTAAAATTGCTTAACCAGGACAAAGAAAAACTCCAGTGATATTGCCTCAAGGATATGAAATATGAGGTAGATGCAGTGGCACATGCCTGCAATCCCAGCTACTCAGGAAGCTCAGGAAAATCACAAGTTCAAGACCACCTTAAGCCACTTAGAGAGCTCTTGTTTGAAAAATACAAAAATAATACAAACTAAAGAAAGAAAGAAAGAAAGAAAGAAAGAAAGAAAGAATAGAAAAGAAAATTAAAGGAAAGAAAAGAAAAGAAAGAGCTGAAGGGATAGCCCATTAGTGGAGCATCCCTGGGTATAATCCACAAAACACCATAGATATAAAATATGGGGCAAGTTTGCCAAATCACCCATAGAAAGGCACAGAGTACCTTTTCTAGATTTATTGAAAATTATGCCTTAATGGTACATAACAGTAATTATGGCATTAGCTACTATTTACCAAGTGTTTACTCTGTACCAGGTAGCATATACTTTTAAAAAATTGCCTTATTTTATCCAGAATAAAAGTCTGTACTCATCTGAAAGATGAGAAAATTGAGGCCCATAGCACAATTAAGTGGTAGAATCTGGATTCAAAGTGAGTGTGAGATGCCAGTGCCCAAGTTCCTCTGCCACTAAGTGGTACTAGCCATGGTTATTCCCGTTAAGAGCAATCCTATGAGATAGGCATGGTTCTCGTTTCATAGGAAGCTGGGGAGCTTCACAGGGTGATGTGCTTGAGGTTGGACAGCTAAAAATGAGGGCACTGGAATAGGAATATTTAATATTCTTTGGCTCCAAATTAGATGCTTTGCTTGTCACACCCTGTACCACATCTACATGTAATACTGACATGGAAAGGGCCACCATCTCTGTGAGAGTGGCAGAGGGTACTCTAGTCACTGCACAGGACTGCAGTGCACTCTCCAGTGCTTCCATGTACACTTCAAGCTCCTCAGAGGACTAATTTTCATTTTGAATTCCAGGCTAAACTTGCAGACTATAAGGGCCAACCACTTGAATACACAAGGAAGAGAGGTAGTGGCTCATTTGAAGATGAAAACCTGGTGTCAATCTTCACTATAGCTTTGCTGCCGCTCTAAGGCGTAAATCAAGTAGCAGTGGGTGGGCCAGGGTTCTGCAGAGAAAGGCAAGATGGCAGGGAGATCCAGTCTCTCTTTCCGGGGCAGAGAAGGGTGGGGCTGCTCCTTGCTATTACACCTGTATTTTTTATCTATAGGAAAATGCAATTGAGTTGTATATAGACAGAAGCTGGAATACTCAGGGAAGATGATCAAAGGGTGGGGGTGCAGGAAGAAGCAAAATATGTGTCTCATTCCAAAAAGGCCCACGTAATGTCATGCTAAGAGGGAGACTGCTGCCTTGGGAAAGAGTTGTTAATGCCAAATGACTGAGCCTTCTACATGGTGAACCAGGCCATTCACAACTTGACCTTCGTTTAAAAAAACCTATCAAAATCGGAAGGAAGGCAACCTGAGAGAGAGACCATCAAGGCCAAACTCTGCATTTACAGGCCTGGGGAGAAAAGGAGAGCTGTACAGGGTCACACAGTTTATTACAAGCCTACTGCCATCTCCTGGACCTCATAACTTCTACTTTAGGAGTCTTAAAAGTACCAAGGTTCCCCCGAAGAAAATGAATGCAGCAATCTATGCTGGAGGGATGAGAGTGCAAAGGTGAGCTAGAAGCCAGCATCAGAGATGCAGGTTGCAGACTGAGCTTTGTTGTTTAAGAAGAGTAAGTCAGTAAAATACTCCATCCTTCCTCCTTTCACAGGCGAGGAAACCTAGCTCAAGGGAGGTGAGGCACTGTCCAAGGCCATGCAGCTAGTGCATACAAGATGGGGCTTACAAGCCGGCTTGGCCCCAAAGTCTATGAATTTTTCACACTAGTGACGCGTGGCTCCCAAATTTCTCTGTAGCCCTATCCAATTAGAAAGGAGGTCCCTCCAAGCCAAGTGTGGTGGTGTATGCCTTAAAATTTAAAAGGGGGGTTGGGTCAGGATGCAGCTCAGTATGAAGGTCCTGGTTCAGTCCTCAGTACTGAAAGAAAGAGATAGAGAGTTCTTTTCAAGTCACAAGGAGTGTCAACTGTTGTGATAATGGGTGAACTCTCATCTGCAAGTCCAGATCCAAGAAAACCTTGACTGGTGCCCAGTTCTTAGCCTTTCCATAGACTTTGGGCTGCTTTTGGCATCTAGAAAGACCAAAGGAAAACAATGCAAAATCAAAATAGCCTATAGACTCCCTCATACCGGCAAAAGGCATTGTAATGCTCCTACAGGAACTCATGTGCCACCTTGGGCTGCTGAGGCTGCCTGCTTGGGAAGCACTGACGGTGGCACCCAAGCTGCAGGCCGACACTGTGGGAGTGCCTTCACACAGAAGGGCAAGAGGCCCAGCTGTGCCTGCAGCCTGCGCTAGCCAGTGCCTGCCCCCTCAGCCCCTTGCCCCGACTCCCGGGAGTCGCACTTTGGCCCTGAAGCAGCAGCACCTTGCCTCTTCTTTCAGGAAGGCTGACAGACCCTGAAGCAGCAGGGACAGTGCCAGGGGTAGGAGGAGAATTTGGAACTGCTTGTGTGACCTGAGGAATTGCTAAGTGCGTAAGTGACATGTCATTAGGCTGCTTGCTCTGCCTCTCTATTCAAACAGGTTGCCTTGTGTAGCATGGTCAAGAAGAAACCACCAAGCAGCCGGGTTTGTGGAATTCCATTCCTGGTTTTCCACTGACTTATCTTCCAATCAATCTCCAACTACTCAACACTTGGCAGTTGCCTTGGCTTTAAGCTACTCTGCCCCCCCAGTCCCTCATCAGGTGAGTAATGATCTGGAAACTCACTGGAGTTCTCTGATGAGGGAAGCCCAGTTTAAAGGAGCTTTTCTCTAGAGAAGCCCTTTCAATATACCTGGACCAGTTATTTTACATTTTTGGATGGAGGACTCTTCCCAAACAGGCACATCTCTCTTGGATTCAAATCATGTTATGTTTTTGTTTTCCCCTTGTAATACCAGGGATCTCACAGTCAGCACATCCCCAACGCTTGCTTTTTTATCTTTTGAGATAGGGTCTCGCTAAGTCACTAAGTTATCCAGGCTGGATTCACACTCGGAATTCTCCTGCCTCAGCCTCTCAGAGTGTAAGGAGTATAGATATGCACCACCATGCCTGAGTTTAAATCATGTTATTTCCTTTTCTTATGTAGCTCTAAATTTTGAACAACTTCACTGAGGTATAATTTACATGTCATATAATTCACCTAGAATGTTCATAGTGGTTTTTAACACATTCATAGATATGTGCAAATAAGACTGGTGTATTTTAAAATACTTTCATCACCTCAAAAATACACTTCTGTTCTTATCGCATCCTCTATCCCTGCCCTTAACTACCTTTAATTTATTTTCAGCCTGTATCAGGTTTGATATTTCAGATTTCAAATGAACGAAATCACACAGTAGTAGTCTTTGGTGATGTTGTCACGGTGATTCCAAGGTTCACCAGTCCTTCATTCTTGTTCATGGCCCATATAATGTTCTTTTGTACGGGTACCTATAATATTTTGTTTATTTCATTTATTTGTTTTTGTTTTTTGAGACAGAGTCTCACTCTGTAGCTCAGGTTGGTCCTGAACTCACTATGGAGCCCAGGCTGGCCTTGGACTCACAACAATCCTTCTGTCTCAGCCTCCCGAGTGCTGAGATTACAGGCATGTGCCACCACACCCGGTTTATGTGGTGACAGGGAATCAAATTTGGGTACTTAGCACTTGCTAGGCAAGTGCTTTAATCACTGAGCCATTCCTCCAGTCCTCCATAATATTTTGAATGCGCATCCAAACAATCTCATCTGCACTCACCAATCAAGTCTACAGATCTGTCCTGAGCACCTGCTGTGGCACAAATATTACTATCACTATGAGGGGACATAGGGATGAATAAAGCGGTACAATGAACACACTCGCTCACTTAGTAATATTCCTACCATGTTTCCTATGTGCCAAGAATGGTGCTTAGATACTGTGGAAATCCAGAGCTGTAACTCCCATGCTGCACTTCTCTCCATTCCCACACACAGAGCTTGGCACACCGAATATGACTTTGGCTTAGAGATAGCTACTCCCTCATTCCTCTTGGCCACAGTAACTTTCTCCAGCTTTCCTGGCTGTGGCAGTGACCAGCTGATAACAACTCTGACTTCCAGCATGGACCGATCTCTCATGAGCTTGCAGCCCATCTGCCTGCTCTCCCAGCCTAATGGGCTACCCTGCTTCATCCTCTTCTGCCCAACCTCCAACTCACACATTAGTTAAATAGCTTCATCTCCTCTGCCCACTCCTCGACCCACACACCAGCTGACCAGCCTACTCCTTAGCCTAGTCCACTCGCACTAAATAAAAACTTTGTTCACCCTATATTGGGGTCTTGCACCTGGATTGCTATGCAGGCATAAAGTCATCAGGGGCAATAACCTTTCACTTCGAATTCTCCTGCTGCTGGTCATTTTTTGGTTTTGCATGGGTCCTTCTTTGGCCTAGCAGATACGTAGATGTTAAAGGTGATCAAGACATGGTCCTTGCCTTCCACACACACACACACACAGTGAAGATAGCAATATGGAAAACTGTGCTATGCGGTAGCTCCATAGGACATTACTATCGGAAGTCCCTTCAAGCTACTTTGGAGGAGTTCACAGCCCAGAATGGTGTTCCTAAGGTCACATTCTCTTTTTTTCGAGATAGGGTCTCACCCTAGCCCAGGCTGGCCTTAAACACACACACTCTTGAGTAAAAGTAGCCCACCAGAGAATAGGAGCCAGGGATTCCAGTGTTTGTTTTGCATGTTTTCAATGAGGTGAAATTCACATAACATAAAATTAACCTTTTCAAAATGTATATGCAGTTCAGTGGAATTCAGTACAGTCACATGTCTGCAACAGTCAACTCTGTCTACTTCCAAAATATTCTCATCATCCCAAAAGAAAATCTTGTACCCATTAGCCACTTCCCCTTCCCCTCCTCCCCTCAACACCTGGCAACCACAAATCTGTATTCGTTCTGTCTAGGTTTGCCTATTCTGGAGTATTTATGTAAATCAAATCACAGACTATTTGGCCTTTTCGGTCTGGTTTCTTTCAGTCAGCAAAAAGTTTTTGAGGTCCATCCATGGTATAGCATACATCAGAACTTCAATTCTGTTTATGACTGAACAATATTCCATTGAATGAATCTACCACATTGCATTTATCCATTCATCCACTGATAAGCATTTGGGCTGTTCTCACTTTTTCACTATCACAATTAACGCTGTTCACATACAAGTCTTTGCGCAGACATATGTTTTCATTCTCTCGGGTATGTACCTAAGAGCAGAGTTGCAGGATCATATGGTAACACTATGTTTAGCTTTTGAGGAACTGCCAAAGTGTTTTCCACAGCAGCTGGGCCATTTTATAAGCCCTCCAGCAATGCGTAAGGGTTCCAGTTTCTCCCAGAGATTTAGCCTTATTTTAACTCTCAGAGAAGAGTTCCATTAAATTGGAGACACCCAATTAGCCCAAATGATTGACATAATAGTGGACATTGGGTCTGGGCCCTTTAATGCTTAGGCCAACGAGAGGTGCTGAGGAAACGAGGATGCTACAGAAGGATGGAGGGGAGTCCTTCCACGCCTGCTCGTGCAGACGCAGAGGAAAGTCATCAGGTCTCCTGAATTGCTGTGGAACCGTTGCCTGACCCATAGCAATGAGATTCACAGCATCAGACTCAGCAGAGGATACAGAGGAGAACATTCTCAGGTACAAGAGCCAAAGTCAGTGAAACCCAAGAGGTGATTCTATAAAAGAAATGACAGGAAATCAGTAATGACTGTGGCACTAAGGGAAAGAAAAGTATGGCCTTCTTTACTGCCCAAGAAATTAGAAGAGGCTTCAACGGGTTGAGAAGACACTTAGATCCCTTGGTATCTGACACCAGCTCCTGTATCATGGAACAAAGGTCTGGCATAAATCTAGGAAGTAAATAATGATGATGAATGTCTAGCTCGAGAGATGATGACACGCAAGTATATCACTGAAACTTGCCCTTATGGCCTATCTCTCTCCTTCAGTGATCAGACAGCTTGACAGATATTGAATCCACTACTTCTCTGGCCTACATCCCTCCCTGGGCAGGTCAGCCCCGTTTTGAATAACATTAAATCTTTCAAGCCATTGAGTGTCATTTTCATGTGCTGAAACTATCACTATGGAGATGACATGCTACTCACTGTTCAGGATGAGCTGAGGCACAATCCCAAAGGGTTGGCATCGTTAAGCAGAGAAAAATTCAGAGATGGGAGCTCAATGATCCAGACTAGCTCCTAGACATTTGGATATTCCGAAACCTAAGATTTAGGTGAGTGAGTTCAAACCCTTTTACAAGCAGAATCTTTTTCGAAAACAAAATCTTCTAATAGCTCCATTATGTAAAATGCATACAAAATGGAATATGAGTTCTAATTGAAGAGGGAATGGAGTTTGGCATGCTGGTGCAAAGCCTGTGATCCTAGCACTATCAGAGGCTGAGGCAGGAGAATCACAAGCTTGTAAACCCTGTCTCAAAATTTAGAAAGGGCTAGGGATGTAACTCATGGCGAAGGTTCAATTCCCAGTACCACCAATTGAAAAGAAAAAAAGTAGAAGTGGTTAAGGGGGAAGAGGGTGAAAGTGGAGTCAGCGCTTATTGCCCCAGAGTATTAGCACTGTTCATATTCATGGGGTACCATTCCTATAGAGGATCAACTCTAAACGTGTGGCATGGAAACATGATGGTCTCCAGATCACCAGTCTCCAAGGGAGGTGGAGGTGAGATCCCTGAGGCCAGCCATTCCCCATTATGTCTCTGTGAGGTTGTTTTTTCTTTACTTAATTCAACCCCACAACAACAAACAGATCAAACATAGAGGCTGATATTAAAAAAAAACATGGATCATCTATAAATCCAGGTAACAAAAGACTTGCAAACTATAAAACAATACTATTACTCACTTTGCTGTTTGCAGGCCAGTTATTTCTTCACATAAATATAACAAATTTGTATGCTATTTGTGGTAATAGCTAATAGATGTACTGTTGTTATTTTAAATTCAAACATGTTTTTAAAAAGCCTCTCACTTTAAGTTTTTTGTTTGTGCTTTTTGTTTGCTGTCTTGCTTTGTAATCCAGGCTGGTCCTGGACTTACTATGTAGGCCAGGCTGGACTCGAACTCATGGCAACCCACCTGCCTCAGTTTTCCCAGTGCTAGAATTACAGATATGCACAACCACATCCAGCTAACATTTATGTGGTGCTGAGAAATGGAACCCGGGCCTTGAGCTTGCACTTTAACCACTGAGCTGCACCCCAGCCCCTCTCACAGTCCACATCAATATAAATAAAATCTCTTGGCACTTTCAATAATTTTCTATGTAAACAAAGCGTCTTTTGGAGCTTTCAATAATTTTGAAGAGTGGAACAGTGTCCTGGAACAAAAAGTTGAGAATGGCTAATACACAAGGTACTATGCACAGCAGATGGACCACACCCTGAGGCTGTTGGTGTGGGTTCTTGGGTCTGAGGCAAACCTAAGGGTACCGCTTCAGAACCCAGAAAAGCCATATTTGAACATGACTGATCAAGTCCAACTCCCTATAGGGAAGGCCAGCAAACATAATAGATTTGCAAATCAAGAACAGCGAGGGGGACATCCTGGCCTTTAGGAAGCTTTCCTTCCCTTCACAGGGCAGGCAGCCTTGACAGTAACAGCAGCTCTCACCACTTGTTGAGCTTTTTCTCTGCTCTCTGCTCAGTGCTCTGTTAAGGGTTGTACCCTATAGATTCAGGATCAGGCCACCCTTCGTGTCTCCTTATTCCCACTCTGTAAGCCCATTGGGTTTTCAATGCTTCGTGTCTGCTGAAATGACCAAGAAGTACTTTGGGTGACCTCTCTTCACCACCATATTTGTCTCTGAATCACGCCAGCCCCCATCTTCTGAGGATAAAGAATTCAACCTGGCACTTGCCTTCTTCAGTACGTCTTGACAAGCAGCGTGCAAACCACCAGAGATGAGATTTTTGAAAAGCCAGGAATCAATTAATTTAATCAGGTTCTTGTATAGGTCAAGAAAAGCCCACATGGGCGACAACTGGGAAGTTAAGAGCAGCTTCTTGGCAGCTTGCCACATGGTGACTCTACAGAGAGCGCCTTTGTGCCTCCTGCCCCATGCGCACCTCCCATCTTTGGAACAGACTCTGCTGGGAAGGAGTGAGCTGAAAATATTGTCTCGCTAATCCCTGTGCCACCAGAGTGGCAGCAGCGGGGCACATGTGGCCTCAAAAGCCACACTTCCCCTCCTTTGGTCCTAGATCACTCATTCATTTCCCAGAGTGGCAGAGCTGAGACGGCCCATGGGGACAGGCTACTCAGGGTGCCAAGCTAGAAGTACACATGAGAATCACCTGGGGGGCAAAGAAAACACAGACCCGAAAGCCATTTTAGTCAGGAGTGGGCTATGGAGAGAGAGAGAGAGAGAGAGAGAGAGAGAGAGAGAGAGAGAGACACGACCCTGGGCAGAGACCAAGACCAAGACCAAGAACACAATCTTGCAATCTTGCCAGTAAAAACCAAACTCACTTGTAGATGGGAAACTGAGAGAAGGTGGATAAGATGTACCTTCAGACACAGAGAATTTTAAAAAAACAAACAAACAAGCAAACAAACAGCAAAAAACTCCACTGGGACTTGGTGTGATAGGGCAGATCTATAATCTAACCCAGAGGCTGAGGCAGAAACATTACAAGTTCTAACCCAGCTTGGGCAATTTAGAGAGACCCTATATCAAAATCAAACATGAAAAATGGCCTGGAGATACAGCTTAGTGCCAAAGGTCCATGTTCAATCCCAGGAACACAAAAATGTTGCTATTAAATAGAGTTTTGTCTGTTCATTTGATAGTTGGAATTCATATCTGTGCTACTATCATGTTTCGTCGAAGTTTCCTTATATCTCTGCTTTGTTTTGGTTTAGTTTTAGCAGATAGGATTTTTGATGCATAAGAATGTATAAGTGTTGCATCCTCCTGGTTGAAAAGTGCCTTTATTATTATTCTAAAAAGAAAAAGAAACAACTGGGATTAATTTCCTGATATTTTGATCCTTAGACTTAAGCTTTTTATTTCACATTTCTCATCCTTCCCTCCCTCCAGCTTGGTCACGGGTTTCCCAGCCTCTCACATTGGAGATGAGGCAGTAGAGGACCGGGATGGAGAAAGGGTTGGCTCCACAGTACACTGCAGACCCAGCCTTCTGGGCTTCCTCGTCACTGCTCCTTCCCCTACACGTGGACCCTTTAGCTACATTCTGAGAGAAACATAAGATTACAGGTATTCCTCCATTATTGTCATTCTTAGTGACACGTGAGCATCGGCAGGAGCCGGGCGCTCTCTGGCTCCATAGCACCAGTCTGCCCCAGCCACTGCTCTAGCCTCCGGTTTCCAATGTAAGCTCCCATTTCAGGGCTTCCCGGGAAATCCCAGCACAGTCTGCTACGCTCACACAGACAAACGGAGGCAAAGCTAAGGGGTGGTATTGCAGAGAAATGAATTATTTGCATAGGTGGGACTTCTCTTTTAATTTCACTATTTTAAGGCTACAATTTGTTATCCAGCCTTTGTGTATAATTAAATATAAATGTTCTTAGAGCTTAATGTCAGTTTAAATTTCAGCTCTTGGAAGGTAATTTGTTGCATGTTCAATGAACAAAACATTTCTTATCGGTTTCAAAGACTGAGGCTCATGCATCATGAATCAGGGTTGCCTTTATCAAAGCTAAAAAGGTCGGCAACATAGACTTCAAACTAAAGGTTCCGCCATCCTCTGAAAGAGAAAAATTAAGCTGTTGGTTCTCTTTAAGTACACAGACACTTTATTTTCTTTAGGCATGGGTAGGATAATACAAGTGACTTGTCTGTGCCTTCTTCACACACAAAAGCTGGCTAAACAGTGGTCAAAATTGTGTCATTTTGGTACAAGTCACTCAGAAGACTTTGGACTACTTCTTCCTCTTGGTGGGCCTCAGTTTCTTCATGTTACATAAGAGCCGATCTCAGAAGTTCGTTTTCCTTTGACAGGCTAAGGTAAGTAGATAGATGCAGAAGGGCCTTCCTTAAAGGTGATCTAAAATGACACTGATTTGTTTTGGAAAGGAGTTTCTACGGTTTGAATCTTTTTAAGTTAAGGAATCCTCAGGAAAATTTGCCTCATGGGTTTCTTAGGTTGTGAAACTGGGCAAGAGCCAAGTCACTCCCGCTCGTGAACTTTCGCAGCTTGCTCCTCTCTCTAAAGACAGAGGCTTCCAGGGTAAAGACGAATCTCTGCTTTTCTCAAGACTCCCTGATGTAATAAGCACTCAATATTCTTTCACTAGATTGATTGGCATGTGTGTGCGTGTGTAGGGATCGAACCCAGGGCTTTCACACTGAGCTACATCTCCACCCATTTTTCATTTTGAGACAGGGTCTCAACTAAGTTTCATAGGCTTGAACCTGTGATCCTCGTGCCTCAGTCTTCCACAGTGTGGGGATCACAAGCCTATCCCATCAGGCTCAGCTGTCTTCCACTGGACTACCTACTTACAATCTCTACAAACCTACATGCCATCCTCTTTACAGACAAAGGCAGAAGGATTCCTGAAAAATGGAGGGAAAGGAGCAAATCAAAACCTAATTTCTACAAAAACAACGTGTCCTAGAAGCAGTGGTCCCAACCTTTTTAACACCAGGGACCCATTCAGTTGGAAACCATTCTCCCAAGGTGGAGAGCAGGACAAGAGAGGTGGTGTATGTGTGTGCATGCATGTGTGCATACATGTGTGTGTGTGTGTGTGTGTGTGTGTGTGAACTCTGCCTGCAATCTCAGCACTTTGGGAGGCTGTGGTAGGAAGATTGGAAATTCAAGTTCAGCCTGGGCAATATTGTGATATAGCAAGAGTTTGTCTTAAAATAAAATTAATCAAGGGATTGGGGATATAGCCCAGTGCAGAAATCTGGGTTCAGATTTCAGTACCTCGGGTAGGGGAGAGGGAGGGAAGAGAGCTTTATGCATGTTTGCTACTTTTCATCTGCTAAATGTCATCCCACATCCTGATTATCCCCAGCCCTGTCCAGTGAGTTCTCACAAAAATGCTACTCATTTCTTCTTGAGTGTACCAGAAAAATGTTCTCTAGTTCAGGATTTCCCCACCCCAGGCCACGGATGGGTCATCAGAACAGGAGGTGAGCGAGGAGGAAGATCCGCCTTCTGTCAGTGCTGCTCCATTAGGTTCTAATGCTACTGCTGATCGGACAGGAAGGAGGTAATGTAATGTTACGTGAAAAGACTGGAGCCCATATGTGGATATGAAGTAGCTTTGGAACATTTCTCTATGCCCCTCAGTTGGTCTGTGCTCAGAGAGCCCCAGGTTATTCCGAGTCTCAGCTACAAGGCTCTTTTTGCCTCTACTTTTTCCCACTGAAGTCCTCCCCTTATCTTCTAGCTCTTCCCACCATTACCAACACAGTAGGCAGAGGCAGTCTGGGGCTATGGCCAGAGTCTGGCCTTGCAGGTCCATCTGCTAGGCTAAATTCAGTCTAAACACCAACATGATGAACTTTCTAATAGAATCGTCCCAATTGTTTCTCTGAATCATTTCACCTAATCCCGCAGGTCAATTCCGGGAAAACAGTCAAACCAGCGGAAGAGACAAGCACAGCTGTGTGGCATTTCTCTGGCTTGAACACACCCTGCTCCCTCAGGGTGACCGTGAAGGCCCCAAGCCTGGAGCAGGAAGTGCCAGCTGCAGCAGCCGGCAGATTAGGCACAGGAGGGCTGGTGAAGCTTCTTGCAGAATTTGGAGCTCAGTTCCTGGAAGTTGGTGCTTCTGAGCCAGGCAAGATGCCAGTGCGTTTGATCAGAACCTCACTGTGTTGGCTTCCACAGCCAGGGCCTATGCGTTCTCAAACCTACTGAGTCGCTGGGGCCTCACAAAAGCTTGCCTCTAGGCCAGAGCAGGTTTGTGACCCTGGTTCTGCCCTGAGCCAGCAGCCCTCGGCGAGTTACCTCCCACTGCTCACCGAGGAGTGAACATCACTGTGTCTTTTCTGGCTTGCTCTTCTCTTTTACCTTTTTAAAAATGTATTTAATTTTTTATTATTTATTTGTTATTTATTTTGTAGCACTGGACAAAAAGCCCAGGGCCCACTTCCCAGCCCACTTTTTATTTTTGATTTCAAAACAGGGTCTTGCTAAGTTGCCCAGGCTGGGATCAAAATTATGATCCTCTTGTCTCTGCCTCCCAGAGAGCTGAAGACTACAGGCCTGTGACACGGGGCTCAATTTGTTCTTCCCTTTTAGTGTGTTTCTTTTGCCTCTTTAGTGAAGGCAAAACCCTACTGTCTTCCCTGCCTTCCATCTGTCGCAGGCCCTGGCACGGGGGATCGTATCTGTTTAAGGAATCCCTCAGTGGACTGCCTAACTGCCAGATATCCTTCCAAGGCCAAAGGAGGTTATGTCCCTTGCCTGTTCCTTTCTCGTGATTTGACAAATCCAAATGGGCCTGGGACTAGACCTTGCAGCGGATGTATACAAATGTTTTCTCAAGGCAGGGCGCAGAGCTGTAGGAACAGAACGGAACAAGACGGCTGACAGCTACAGGGAACCTCTGCATTTTGACATCAACAGTTAATCTACTGTGTCACATCTCTTAGAAAACTCAACAAAATGCAGTAACTGCTGTGACATTGAAGCTATGTTGCAAAAACGATTTTGTAGAGCAAATAACTATCCTATGCTGGCTATTTTATGCCTTATTGAACAGCCAGTAGTTTATGAAAACAACGTATCATAAATATAGTTGCAGGTTTCTGGGTGGAGACTACCAGGATTTCCAGCACTGGGTTTGCTTATTTTTCCCTGAATGCTTTTCCATGTTTGCTCTACCCTGGGCTTTAGCTAACATGTAGCTCCACATGCAAGACAAGTCTTTTGGGGACCAAAAGGCCAGAAACAGGTGTCATAGAAATACTCAGAGCTACAGCAAGGCCAACATAAGCTCAATCACAGAAGGTACTTGGGTGAAACTAGACTGGCTACTGGGGAGGATGGAATGGGCCTAAGGCTGGGAGTTGGGACTTGGAGTACAGTCTTGTTATTGATTCACCTACACAAGTCACGTCACCACTGCGAGTGACTTTAACTCAGGGTTGTCATCTGGAAAATGCAGATAAATGTATGTGCCCTTCTGGGGTTCTGAGAGGGAAAGGCGCCCTTAGAAGCCGCAGAGACTATAAGTTATTAGATGCATGCCAGAGGTGGGTTGATTTCATTATGGTTATATTTTTAAAAAGTAGTCACCAGAGGCAGCGAGTTCCTTATGCAAAGGAGAGGTTTGCAGAACATATATGCAGGGAAGTCACTGAAGGGGTTTGGGTGGAATTGGTGGGGCTGACACTATGTGCACTGTAAGGTCCTTTTAAGCTCTATCTAACTCCATGAGTCCAGAATGCACAGGCTTTTAATAATTTTCTTAGTGGTTATGGTGCATTTGAGTCAGGCTATCAATCTCTTAGCTTTATTTTTTAAATATCTGTCATTTTTTCCTGATTATAAAATCAAGGGCTGGAGATGTAGCTCAGGCTCTGGGTTTGACCACCAGCTTTGCAAAAAAAAAAAAAAAAAAAAATCATGAAATGAATATATACTCACTATTTTTTTTAAAAACCTGGGGGATATAAAAAATGAAGGAAAGCAAACTCCCCATTGATCTACCGTTTGAAGGTGATCACTGCTTACACAGTATATTATATTCATTCCTTTTTCTGTGCCTTCTTTTCAAAATTGAGATATTTGACAAAATGGAGAACTGATTAGCTTAGTTTCCTGAGATGACTTCTTTAAAATGTTCTACTGTAACTTACAATGTTCTCCCATAACCTCAAATCTGTAAACATTTCCTAATAACATGATTTTTGGATAAGCAACTAAATAATATTCTAGTCTATGATTATACATTAGTTTAGGGATTTTTTTAGGTATTCCAAGTTTTTTAAAAAACTATTCCAAGTACACCAATATTTTTGTCTAATTATTTTTAAATGAAATTTCTAGTAGTAGAGCCAAAGGGTCAAAGCGTACACATAGTTTTAATTATCTTGATCACATTCCCAACATGTTCTCCATAAAGGTAGAGCAATTTATGATTCCTGCCACCTGTGTATAGAAACATGCATTTGGCCAAATGTTCAACCCTGGGAATTTTTATTTTAACGTTTCTCAGCCAATTTGATATGTAGAAATGATTTCCATTGTTAGTTTTAATTTACAGTTCATTGACTACTTGAAGTTGATTTTTTGCCTTTTGTTTATTAGCTATTTGTACCTAATCTGCTGTGAATCGTCCATTATTACTCGCTTTCAGGACCTATAATTCACACTGCAGTGGGATGTAATCAGTTCTAAGACATCAATACCAAAGGGGGAACTGGGTGCCCGGAATGAACCCACCCCACCCGGAGGTCCTGGAGCGTCTGTCCTGCACACCACTCACAATAGACAGAGGAGGGAGGAGAGGGACAGAAATCCAACCGCGATTTTTGTATTTCCCCACACTTCGCCTGTGCAGCGTCGTGTATAAGAGCTAATGAGCAACAACGCTGACAAAAGACTAAAAACAAGAGAAGAAAAGGGCTTGGTTAATCCCTTAACGAGGACTGGGGAATGGATGGGGCTTGCCTCTGGAAAGAGGAAAAAAATTCCCGGACGTGTTTCCTACGCCACGCAGTTCTCCCTCTGTGCCACTGGATGGCAGTCCTCCATAGGTCAGGCACAAAGCTAGTACATTCCCAGCTAGGGAAACTGAGGAAGCAGCTGCAGAAACTGACAGGCACAGCAAGGCAGCTAACAGTTCAATTCAGGTGGCCTTTACACTCCACTGGAAGCCAGGATGGCCAGCATGCAAGGAAATGAAGCAAGGCTTGTAAGGACACACAGTGAGACTTGGTGAGCACAGCCTAGCCGGATCAGAGGAGGAAGACTGCACGTCTTCCTATTTTGTTTGTTCCTTCTTTTTCTCTGCTCTATTTTTGGATATCGCTTGATTTACGTCTTTGTGCCTGAAAAGGCAAAATTACCTACTTTGGGCGTGTAATTGTCAGTAAGTACTGCGTGCCTCTCAGCAGCCGTCGTGGGGTGGATACCGTGGTATCATAGGACTCTGATTGCCCAAGCCTGGCCAGCTGTGCTGGGGAAGCTGTTTAGGAAAGCGAGCACACAGTTCCTGGGAGCAGAGAATGGAAAGCAAGCTCCCAGGCTCCTTAAGACTTGCCCTAACCTCAAAGGCAGCGTTGTCAAGGACAAAGAGCGCCTGTTGGAAGACATTTAGCTTTGGGTTCACTTCAGCTTGGACGTTTGTAGGCTTGTAGGTATGTGGTCAGGGAGAAGCTACCACACTTCTGTGAGCCTGGGAGACGCAGGGGGACGACAATGCCCATCCTGAGCTTACAGCACACAAGCAATACTACTACCCTTATTATCCTTACCACTTCAAGTTCCACTCAAGGAAGCAAAGAGTACTACACGTAACAGTCATCAGGATGCTGGGGTCTGAAGCTGAGGTGTAGCCCAGAGGCAGAGCACACAAGACAGTCCCGCACCCTAATGTAGTTCTGCTATTTCACTTTTTTCTTTACACATATGCTGTAGATTAAATATAAGGCCTGGCAGGCATGGTGGTACAAGCCTGTAATCCCAGGCTGGGGCAGGCGAATTACATGTTCAAGCCCAGACAGGACAATTTAGTAACTTAGTGAGACCCTCTCTCGATAAAACAAAACAAAACAAAAAACCAAAGGGCTGGGGATGTAGCTCAGTGTGAAGGCCCTATGTTCATTATTCCCCAGAATCAGAATAAAAACCCACAGCCTAACACATGCTCAGCATGTGTCCTGCCACTGAGCTACACCCTCACAGCCACAGGCCTACGACTTATTAGCTGTACGTTACCTTCTATGAGTTGTCCCTTCCCTTTACCTTGGACACCTTGTGTCTAAGAGGATAATAGTACTATCAACACTATAGACTTACAAAGATTAAAAGAGAAAATGTGCACAAGACACACAGCAGCATCTGCTATACAACACACAGTTACTGGCAGGTGCTCTTTGTGACAGTGGCCACAGTCTTACACAAAAGCTGTCACATTCTTCAGAAAGCACAGTCGAGACAAAGGGCCTGCACACCTAACACTGAGATCAAGTGGCCTTGTGTGGATGGCCGGCATGTGGAACGAGACAAATGTACCAAAGAGTAAATATCTGGGGAGCTCGCACAGGACGCAACCCATCAATGAATGGACTCTGCCTTTTCGCATGTTGTGCCATTTGAGTACACTATGGCTTGAGTTCCTTTTAAAAGCTTGAGCATGGCAGTTTGCCCTTTTATTCAACGGTTTCTTTTGGAGTTACTACAATAGTCAAAGATCACATCAGAAAGAACCTTGAGTCTAACCTTTTCTGGAAACTCCAACCCAGAGGTCGACAATGAATTGCCCAAGTCCGAGAAAATCAGTTACACAGCAGAAAATGGGGTCTCTTAGCTATGAAGAGGGGTTGCCATCTATAGTATTTTGTCCCCTCAATAGGCCACTACACAACTGGGCCTGTATAGAACCCATAAAGGCAAAACAAGGATTATTCTAAAGTCAGATGAGCCACTGTTAGATATCTTCAGCTAGCCTCCCATGACTGGCCAGATTTCTCCAACAATAGGTGCAAATATGGTTTTTGTTTGTGTATGTGTTCACTCAAAGCCTCTTTGTTTTTTAAACTGGGGAGGGGGGGGGTACTAAAGAATGAACCCAGGGTCTTCATATTAAGGTATATCTCCAGCCCATCTTACTTTGTTTTTCTGAGATAGGTTCTCCCCAAGTTCCCAAGTTGCCCAATCTGGGTTTGAACTCGTGATCCTCCTACCTACCTCAGCTTCCCAGAATTCTGGGATTACAGGTGTGTACCACCATTCCCAGTTCTTATTTTTTTATGTGTTGATTTAATAAAGTGTAATTGTTATGTGCATATCTGGCTTTCCATGTCACTATATAGTTTTTCCAATTCGATGAAGCCCAGGTCAACAATAAAATCATATACATTTTTCAATATTCCCTTATACTTAAAAGATTAGGAGTATAAAGTAAGCCCTACAAAGTTATGTGTGGGCACAATGGTGACATTTCCCATAAATGCCACCAGGTAACCAGCAGCATCTGTGTGACGGTGTTCAGCAGCCAGGGTTCTCAGTAAGGCTCAGTAAAAAGCAGGTGTGTCGATTCAAGACTGAGAAACCAACAAGTTTATCCAGGACTGGACAAAATAAATATCAACACACAATGCCTACTCAAAAATGCAAAATAATAACAACAACAAAAGCAGGAGACAAAGAGTTCATGATGCTGGGCTCACTGGCCAAAAGTCAAGTGATATCTGACAAAGATAAAGGCGAAGTTGCGGGCTGAGGTTTTAGGATGCCAGTTACATAGAAGCTGATGAACACACGGCTTGGTGCAGTTCATGCCATAGGACCTTGGGGCTTTTACTGACTGGAAGCTCAGTATCAGCCAACATCCGGGCACCAAGGTAGTGTTACAAAAAGGCTCTGCGGCAGGGCACGGGGTGGAGCAGGGTCAGGGTTCATTCTGTATCTCACTGCAAGAAAAAATGGCAGCCCAAGGCACAGTCTCAAGAAAGGGATTGGAATGGCTTGTAGTACGGAAAACAGACAGTGCTGAGAAGGGACTGATGAATTAGAGTGATTTCTTAGTACCTAGCATGACGATGACAGCTGACAATCATAATAACCATGGTTGATTGGCCACTAATATACCAAGCATGGTTCCAAATACATAATTTCACTCTTCAGAGTGACAGAGCATGAGGAAAGTGGGACCTCTCGTGAGATTTTAAATAAACTTTCTCAAGCCACTTAGCCAGCAAGTGGCAGAGCCAGAACTCAAAGCCCCGGGTATCTCATACCAAAGTCTATGTCCAATGCCCCACACCCACTACACCATTGTTTTTTTTTAATAGAAGAATCATCGCTGTGGCATTTATTAGATGCTTTCCATGTATATCTGGGAAGGATTTTCCTAAGCATTTGATGAATATCCCTGAATCCTCTCAAAAACCCTGTGAAATTCAAAATATATTTCTTCCTCTGGAGAAGGGAAGCAACTGAGGCTCAGAGACGTCAAGTCACTCACCGAGGTTCACACAACTGAGAAGCTACAGAGTCTGATTGCAGAGTCATGCTTTCCTCTCCCCTTCCCTAAGGGGAATCATGGGGCTCACGAGCTCCATGAAAGGCTTCGTTATCACAAGGGAGATTTATCCACCTTGTGGTACCCCTAGGACACCTGTTATTTTTACTTAAATCTCCTTCCAACTGCTTGAGTCAAGTGGCTTCCAAAGATGAACAGGCAGATGCTTTGGCATTACAGGTTGGCTGGCTTTTCAAGTTACTTTGCTGTGGTTCATCCTCCTCGAGCAACTCCACTCACTAGCCCTGTCAACCATATAATCTATCACTCCATCTGCCTACTGGCCAGATTGTGTTGTCATTCTATTGGCCTGTTTGATGCACAGAATACACTAGCAAGCTGCCTTAGAGTTATGTAAACACAGCCCCTTCCCACAAGGAGCTTTCCTGGTAATCCCTAAACCTCCAAAACCCCCAATTCAAAGATCTGCTTCCACCTCATCCCCACTCCACGTCCAGACCAAAGAAATGGAGGAATGGAGGGCAAGCATCAAACACTTCCTCAATCATATTTTCTTTTTTGCTTTTTGCTTTTCTGGGGCAGGGTGTTGTTCTGCAGTCCAGGGTGGTCCCGAACTCACTATGTAGTCCAGGCTGGCCCAGGACTCACTGCAGTACTCCTGTTTCAGCCTCCTGAGTACTGGGATCACAGGCATGCACCACCACGCCCAACTTATGTGGTACTGGGGAACTGAACTCAGCTTGCTGTGCTTGCTAGGCAAGTGCTTTAACCATTGTGCCATTCCTCCAGCCTCTTCAATCGTATTTTCAAGTGACTTAGAACTTACTTGCTTTTAAGCTTCTCTAGCCATACTATTCGGAATACATTTTGGAAACAAGTTTGTAAAGTACGTAGGAAATTGTGTAGTCTGTGAGGAGGAATAAGATACACTGATCAACCAAGGAAGTCAAAGAGAGACTCACTAGTGTCTGGGAGCCTTGTAAGGGATAGGAAGAAGAGAAAGGCCTTGTCCAGAACCTTCTGACATTTTACTCATAGGCTTGATGTCTGCTCGGACACAATATAGATGGAAGCAAAACTCCAGGTGAAAGCTGAGTCAGCATCTCTCCAATCTGTCTCATCTCCAACCATCTGAGAGTTGGGGAAACCACAAGAGCTCTAGTTTAAAGGGTCATCAGCTTCTAGAATCTCTGAGAATAAGGAGAGAACCCATTCATCACTTTCTACTTAGAACAATGCTTCTCAATTCTAGCTGCAGATTAAAATCAGAAGATTTTAAAACTTGCCCAGGCCTCACCAAGAGAAACTGGTGAAATTGATCTGGATAGAGGCTGAGAATCAATCGTTTTTCCTTTTAACTCTGGTATCAGTTTTTGGTACTTGTCACCTAAAATCTTAGGGAAATCTTTAAACAGGAAGTGAAGAGAACAACAGGCTTAGACCAGGAAGAATTAGAAAGCAAGTTATTTGTCTCTTATCATGGGAAACTTAGCCATCAATAGTTCAAAAATTATTTTGGTTTACTATGGCTTAGACCACAGGTGTCCAAACTTTTGGCTTGCTTGGGTCATACTGAGTGACTGAGTGAAGAGGAATTAATTGTCTTGGGACATATATATATATAATATATGCATATATACGTAACAACATTTTCTTTTAAAATACCTTTTATTATAAGATTAAAACAAAATAACACTGCCATGCATGGTGGCACAGACTTGTAATCCAACACTCGAGGAAGACTGAGTAAGGAGAATTGCAAGTTTGAGTCCAGCCTGTGCAACTTAGTAAGAACTTGTCTCAAAATAAAAACATTTTTAAAGGGCTGGGGAAGTAGCTCAGTGAAAAGGCTCTGTTTTCGATTCCTAGTACGGCGAATACAAAAACCCCAAACAACAATGCAACCAGCCATGGCTCAAGGGTTTACACGCATGGCCCAGACCTGTGCTATAAGTACGGGGGTGGAGGGTGTCAAGAAGACAGGACCGCTGTTCTCACAAAGCTCACAGCCTAGAAAGACAGAAGAATAAACAATGATATACAGTTTTAAGTGCTAAGACAAAGAAGGGTTGTATAGCTCAGTCTAGAAAAATCAGGTGATGCTTCCTGGAGGAGGTGATGCCTAAACCAAGCCTCCCTATGGTGATGTGAAGACAAAATCTGCTCCTAAGTGGGGTTAGGTTTGTCGTGTGACATTGTCCTCCTTAATGTCTTCTGCAACTGACAGAGCACATTGATTCTCTGTTTGACCAGATACGTGGCAGGCAGCAAGTTCAGTGGTAGGAAATGTGCCCAGAAACAAGACAGTTTACCTGGGGATGGGAGCAGTGGGAAGGCCTGTCTCTCTTTTCCATACCTTGCTGCTTCTGAGAGAAGAACTGCAGCCTGTGATTGGTGAAAGACTAGAAGAGCCCTGAGTTCTAATCCTGCCAATGTCTCCAGAGTTAAGTGACCATAAGCAAGTAACTTCTTTTCTTTGGGCCCATTTTGCAATATGTGAAAGAAAGAGTGGGGCTCCATGTTCTCCAAGTCTCCTTCTAGCTCTGCCGATCTAGGGTCCTTTATTTGCCCAAGGTCACACAGGCATAGGGCAAAAACCAGAATCCAGAAAGCGAGTAGGGTCATCTTCCATCTCTTTCCGATGCTCGCCCTTGAGGCCTGGCTCCCTCCAGATTGGAGGGGGACATTCTGCTTCCTGCTGTGGTAGTGAAACAGCAGACTCAGAAAGTCTGGGAAATAAAGGCACGTGAAAGGGACGCCATCAGTGACAAAATCCTACACGACTTTCTTTGATTTAGAACAAAGGCTGACTTTTTTTTTTTTTTCAAAATAGTACCATGGCTTCTCTGCCCCAGTGCTCGGGCCAGTCGGCTTGCCCATGAATGAGACATCAAATATTTTCTTTATTTCCCAACATGACTCTCCCTGTGGGAACAGAGAAACTCTATCAATGACAGCAGTAGAGGGAAACTGCCGTTCAATACAGCTAAGCTGCAATTCCAACCTGCCAATCACGAAAAAAGTGATTCCAAATCCTACGGCCATTACTGTCTACCTCTTTTCTTTTAAGGACCCTTTGGTTTCTTTCTTTCTTTTCATCTTCGCTGGCTTGTCAAGCCAAGCTAGAATGCTTTGGTGACACTCAGGATTTCGTTAGGAGTTTCCCTCCTACTAAGCCTCACTCAGAAATGGACTGCTGGTCATGGGTCCAAAATTAATCTCCGCAGATTGAACTCCTCTCTTTCACAAAGTTTCTGTCCTTAGCTGCCACCGCTGGTGTCACATTTTAAAGGAAGGGGGTGCCATACCAACCTTTGGCACCCAAGGAGGAGCTATTCAAATTAAGCACACTTGGCCATTCCCAATTGCTGATGACACTGGGACTCTGTCTGGATGGACAGACCCTGGATGGGAAGAAGCCTTCCATAGTCAGGAATTCTTTTTATTTTCTTTTTCCATTTTATTGATATGTATAAGTGCAACACATAAAGTTTATATGGATCTTGAGTATTTTGTGCATATACATCTTGTGGCAAAGTTACAAATCCTTCCTCTCTGCCTTCTCAACCTTCCCACTGTCTCCCCCACCCCTCCAGTTCTCATTATTCCCCACAATAAATTCTATGAAATTGTGATCTGTGTTTCTCATATCAGAGAAGCCATTCGATATTTCACCTTCTGCTTCTGGCTCACTCCCCTAAGCATGATGGTCTCAAGTTGCCTCCATTTGCCTACAAAAGCCTCCAACCTATCTGTCTTTGTAGATGAGTAGTATTCCATTGCGTATAAATATCACAATTTGTGTATCCACTGGTCTGTTAATGGGTATTTTGGTGTCTTCCACGTTTTAGCTATTGTTAGTTGTACTACTATGAACGTGGGTATACATGTATCTCTGTTGTGTGTTGTTTTTAACTCTTTTGGGAAAATTCCCAGGAGAGGCATTGCTGGATCGAAGGCATATTCTTTTCCATTCTTTTGAGAAACCTCCATACTGCTTTCCATAGTGACTGTACCAGTTTACATTCCCACCAGCAGTGCAGGAGGGTCCTTTTTCCACACAGCCTTGTCAGCACTGATTGCTGTTTGTGTTCTTGATATACACCAATCTCTCTGGAGTTAGATGGTATCTTTGTGATGTTTTGATTTGCATTCCTCTAATGGCTAAGGATGTTGAACATCTTTCATGTATTTATTGGCCATTTGAACTTCTTTATCTGAGAACCACCTATTCATTTCTTTTACCCATTTTTCAATCAGATCTTTGATTCTGAGGGGCTTCCTTTTCTTCAGTTTCCTGTATATTCTGGTTAGGAGCCTCCTATCTGAGGTATTGGTGGTGAATATTTTTTTCCCAGCCTGTTGGTTCTTTTTATACACTGTTGATAATTTCCTTTGCTGTGCAGAAACTTTTTAATTTGACATAATCCCTTTTGTTAATAATGGGGGCTGTTTCTTTTGCTTTTGGTATCTTATTAAGAAAGTCTTTGCCTACACCTATGTCTTTTAGATATTTGCTTAATTTGTCTACCAGGAGGTTCAGTGTTTCACTTTTAATATCGAGGTCCTTGATCCACTTTGATTTAATTTTGGTGCATGGTGACAGGTGTGTGTCTAGATTCATTCTTTGGCATGTGTACATCCAACTTTCCCTGCACCATTTATTGAAGAGGCTGTCCTTTTTCCAACATATGCTTTTGGCTCCTTTATCAAAGATTAGGTAACTGAAGGTATCTGAGTTTGTCTCTGCATCCTCAATTCTGTTCCACTGGTCTATCTGTCTGTTTTTGTGCCAGTATCATGTAGTTTTTACAACTATTACTTCATAATGTAACTTGATGTCTGGTGTTGTAATGCTTCCTGACTTAGTCTTACTACTCAAGAGATTGCTTTGTCTATTCTAGGTTTCCTCCTACATGAATTTTAAAGGTTAATTTTTCAAGTTTTGTGAAAAAATGTTTGTATTTTTGAAAGGAATTACATTGAATCTGTATATCAGTTTTGGCACTATAGTCATTTTGACTGCATTGATTCCGCCTATCCAAGAACAGGGGATGTCTTTCCATTTTCTGATGTCACCTACAACTTCTTTCTTCAGTGTAATGTAGGTTTTTTTTATATAGGTCCTTTACTTCCTTGGATAGTTACACTCCTAGGGACTTAATTTTTTGCTGGGGCCAGGTGCTCTTTATTCTATTCCCTGGAAAACTGCTGTCCAAGGGAAGCCTCGGGTTTCCCCGTGCACGAAATGTGTGCACCCCTTCGTTCCGTACTTCCCTGCTTACAATCTGACCCAGCTCGATTATCACCTCCTCTGAGCAAACTCTCCGAGCAGAAGCAATTCTTCTTCCTTTGGTTCACATGGCACACTTTGTTCTTATCACTATCATGGCATTTTCCATGTACATTAGAGTTAGGTGGGGACCTGCCTGTCACTTCTCAGAGACTGTGAGCTTCCCGAGGACAGGAGTTATAGCTAATATTAGAACTCTTAGTCCTGGGCTTACCTGATAAAAATTCTGGGAAATTTAACTGAATTGGGTGGGATTTGGGGCAGCCTTCAGCAATGATGTCATAAATCAGCCTTTTCAGCTATAAAATTCTGTGAAGGTAAGAGTAAATTGTGGTCCTACACACACACACTTGTCCTGGCGCTTGGAGCTATTCTGGCCACCAGAGACTGGTAAAGAAATAACACATCCCTTACTTAAACCCACCAAATGGTTTGCAATCAAGTTTGAGTTCTAGCTATCATCCAACTTAACGGGTTCGTGCTTGGCAGACAACTGGTTGAGTGACCGAGAGCCTTGAACTGAGGACATGCTTGTGGGGAACTGGCACAGTGAGAAGGGGCAGGGGAAGGCACGCAGCAAGGCAGCCTGGGTGCATTTATTTTGAATCAGGCAATTCACTTGTATAAAAGCAAATTGAAACCCTTGGCAGAATCATTCAGCAGTATCAAAGATCTATAGTCACTACAGCCCAGTGCAGGGAATGCCACTAGTTACAGTTGCTTGGCTGTAAATAAAATATTCCCCGGAATGAAGCATTTTAATTTGAAGTGATTCTATCAGGAGTGGCTGACAAACCTTTCAAGGAAACCGGCAGTGTTAAGAAGAACCTCTATACCAATAGGAAAAGGGCTTTGAAAAGAGCTAATGAGATTTCAACATGCAGCCTTGAAAGTGAGCTAGGCCCATTTGAATACTGGGTAGCGCATTTCAGAAACAAAACAAATTAATGGGGGGGGGGGGGTTGTTAAGAGGCCACACTCGCCATGTCCTTTCTTTGGTTTCCTGTGAAACACCAGGAGTCCACAGCCTCTTCCCAGCCAGTCTCCCACTACCATACATGGGCACCAGGCCTAGCTTGGGACTGGACACAGTTGAGTTTGCGCATGTGTGCGAATATCATCCTCCTTCAATTCCAGTGCCCAGAACAGCATCTTGAACTTGGTAGGTTCTCAGGAAATGCTGATTGACTTGACGTTTTGGAGGAGGTATTTTCATTTTTCTTTCTTCCAGAAGGGAAAGATGCCACTCCAGAAAAAGAGTCAAGGAAACCTTCCCAGCCATTTTGCCTGGTCAGAATCCCACCGGCTGAAAATAGGGTTAGGACTGAGCAAATAAACCAAAGGCCATGACAATCTATTTTTTTTAAAGAAAATTACAGAAATATGTGGGCTGTACATCAGTGCCACCAGCTTTGTTTTTTGTCCGCTGGCACCTGTTTGGGGCTTCTTTGGCTCCAGCACTTTATTTCTGCGGTGTGATGGGCAAGGGTGTGGGAACTGCATAAAATAATATGGATGCATATGTGTAACCCTTAAAGAGGCATGATATTCTCCACAGAAGGAAAAGGGGGCTGTCAGGAGATGGTGCCTTAGCAGATCCCCAGAGAATTCCCCTGTTCTCAAATCTCCACCCTCAATCTGTGGCTGGTATTTACCCCTGTGCTTGAAGGCTTACTCTAGATCTCAACTTTAATTTGATGAAGGTAGAGAAGGCTATATAAACCACGAACATCAGTCTGCGTGATCTGCTACTCAGCTCCATGTTAGAGCTGCAACTGGTTCCCAGCAGGCCACGACAGTGATGGTGGGCTGACCACAAGATGAGGTCCAGGGCGCAGACCCTAATCCAAAAGGAGAAAGAGGCAAGTCACTCACGTATGGGTCCTTGAGAGCCAGCTAGACAGAGAATTTGTTCCGGAGTCGCCCTACATGGTTTCTCAATCAGCAGTCTGTTCATCCATGGTGCAGCCCAACCTCTGGACATCCAAAGCAACGCTGCCACTCTGGAACCACCACCCCAAAGAACCTTCAGGAGCAGCGTGTTCCCTACAGGGGAAATCCTCCCTTCCTGTGGCAACAGCTGCTTCTCTCAGCCTGCCTTTCAATGAGGTCATCTCATCTTCAGCTGCACAATCAGAAAAAGTACTGAGGGGGCCTCTCATGTTATGGTTGTTATTAAATGGAACTCCATCAGCACATTCTCAGGACTGCACCTGGGAAGGCAGATGCACGGTGCTTCCAGTTCTAGGGGCTGCCCCTGGCGCCCAGGGACCAAAGTGCAAAGCTCAGACAGGGCTCACTGCACACTCTCCACACAAAGAATTCAATATGTGGCCTGAGCAGACAGAGGAGAAGGAGGAACAAGCTTCTAAGGTTGCTTTCCTCTGGAAATCCCTGCTCGACCGGGACCCTTCCTCCTTCCTGTGGGCCCACAAAAGGAAGGATGAAAAATGCTAGTCATGTGGGATCTCACCTTGGAAAATCATCATTTTCCCTGCTGCCTCTTCCAGGATTCTCCCAAGAGCAAGAGCAAACTTTTCTCCCTGAGTCGCTTCTCATGTACTAAGCAGTATGGAAATGGTCGCAAAGTCTGCAAGCCTCCTGGGACACGTCTCCAGAGTCACTCTGGGTTGGACTCAAGTGGAAATGTCCTTGTCTCTGCCTCAGAGTGCAGAGCTTCAATGTTGAAGGCTGCCAGCCGGTCAGCTTCCTTCCTGTGCCAGGCATTGAGCTGGGCTCATTAGGTCCTCTAATTTCACAACGATGGTGTTGGCATCCCCATTTTACAGATGGAGAAACTAAAGTTCAATGATAGCCAAGTAACATGCCCAGGCCACCCAGTTAAGAAATTCTGGGACACAAGCCCCAAAAGCTGGGGCCTAAACCAGAGTCTGCCTGAAGCCACAGTCAATGCTTACACATGACACCGGATGGCACCGCTGGCTTTTACTTTCTAGAATTTCCCCTGCTAAACCCCAAGCGGCAGAGCTGTTAAAGGACAGGTACCGGATTCTCCCACTTAGTCCAACGGGACTCAAACTGCCTGGCTTTGAAGGATCTTCTTACAGAGATGCTCATCAGAGCTGAGAAGGTACGCTCTGTGAGCTACTGTCAGTCTCCTACTCCCAGATCTCAATTCAACTAAAAAAAAAAATTCCCCTGTATCAAAGCCGGCTCAGTATTGTGCTTTCATTGATGCTGTTTTACTCCAGGAAATAAAGTCAAAGCACTATCTCTACCCAGCTTTCTTCCGCAAGGCAGCAGCTCCCCACCCCAAGGACTAGAGTAGGTGATGGGGGAAAGGGTGAGGGAAGGGGTATTACCTACGGGCTCTTAAGTCTTAAGTGGACACTTGTCCTTTCTTATCAGTGCTGATGTGAAGGGAGGAAAGAGAGCAACAGGAAAGAGGAAACCTACTTAGATCTTATCACATTCTGGGACAAGGGTCCAGGCTTTTGGGAGTCAATCTGAGAAGCAAGTCCAGGCAGCAAAAAGAGCCAGTGCTCTCTGTGGGGGTGGTTTGGCTACATGGCGATGAGGCAGCACAATGAAGCAGCCTTGGGAGAGGTTGTAGCTACCTTGGCACAGCTTGGTGACCTCTCTTGGGGTACACTGCCACTGTGGCTTAGGCTTCCAACCACTGCCTCTCCTTTTATAGAGCTGTACAGCTACAGCTTCGGAAAGTGCACACTAAGATTTCCCTAAAGCCATTCCTTGTATGAAGCCCGGGAGTGCCAGGCAGCTTACTCTAAGGAGAAGGAAGTGGGACAATGAGTACTCAGGTCTACCTATATGCAAAGAAAGAGCTTGCAGGCTGCCAGGTAGTTATGCATGATTCTATTTCTGAAAATCCAAAAATGAGCTCCTAGTAATGCGTCATTTTAACTAAAGCCTATACTAAGAATTCCTTAGTTTTTAATTCTTTCTTTCTTTATTTATTTTTTGGTAATGCCGGGAATTGAGTCCAGGACCTTCACACTGAGCTGTATCTCCAGCCCATTTTTGATTCTTGATTTTGATACAGGGTCTTACTAACTCACTGAGTTGCCCAGGCTAGGCTTGAACTTGCAATCCTCCCGCCTTGACCTCCCAGAGTGCTGGGATTAGAGGTCTGCAACACTGGGCCTGGCTAGTTTTTACTTCATTTGTTCACTGAGCCCATGTTCATTTGGTGCATTTCCTTGGTGTCTTCTTGGTCGCAGCAGTCTCTCAGACCTGCCTGGGTTTGGATGACCTTGACAATGTTGAGGAGAACAGTTATTTCATAGAGTCCTCTTCAATGGGATTGTTTGGGTGTTTTTCTCATTAGGCTAAGATCACGGATTACTGTCACACCACGGCAAAAATGCCTTCTACCAATGTGAGTTATGACTGATGTTGGCCTTGATGACTTGGCTGAGGTAGTTATTTGTCAATATGTTTAATGTAAGGATATTCCTTTTTCCTTTTCCATACTGTACCCATTACTAGGAAGTCAATAGTCACAGGTCACACTTAAAGGGTAAGGACTTATGAACCGCTTCTGAAAGGGCAGAGTATCTATAGGAATCATTTAGAATCATCCTCTAGAGAAGATTTAGTTCTTTTTGTCCTTTATTTAATCACGTCCAGTGTGGACTCTTGAACACATATTT
Organism: Ctenodactylus gundi; assembly: GCA_004027205.1. Taxonomy (NCBI): domain Eukaryota; kingdom Metazoa; phylum Chordata; class Mammalia; order Rodentia; family Ctenodactylidae; genus Ctenodactylus; species Ctenodactylus gundi. The sequence goes on along the minus strand of PVKB01003831.1, from coordinate 50,902 downwards.
CATACTTTGTGTACTAGTACACCACTACTTTTGTTTCTCAAAATTTTCTAGCTTTGGCCACTGGTAGCTCCTTCAGTTGGTTCCGGTGAACTATCCCATTGTCATGTTGCTTTTTGTTTTTGTTTGTTGACTAGTACTTCCTTACAATCTGGTGTTCTAAGATGTTCCAGGGTCATCTCATATATTTCTTTTCTTTTTTCTTCTCTTCTTTGAGACAGGGTCTTTCTCTCTAGTCCAGGCTGGTCCTGAATTTACTACATAGCCCAGGATGGCCTTGAATTCACAGCAATCCTCTTACCCCAGCCTCCTGAGTCCTGCAATTATATATATGCACCACCACGCCCATCTTACGTGGCTCTGGGGAATCAAAATCAGGGCCTTGCACTTGCTATGCAAGCACTTAAACCCCTGAGCTATGGCCCCCCAACCCTCAACTTATGTATTCCTGTCCCCAGTGTTAGAACCAGCCACTTCTCCAAGAAGCCCTGGTTTCATGTATTAAAGAGTAGCAATAGACACCATGATTAGGATGATAACTGAATAAATAATATTATAATAGAATGCTTTAAAAATCAAATTAAACTGGGTCTGGTGGCACAGGCCTATAATCCCAGCACTCTGGGAAGCCGAAGAAGGATAATGCCAAGTTCAAGTCCAGCATGGGCAACTAAGTTACTTAGTGAGACATTGTTTCAAAATCAAAAATTAAAAATGTGCTGGGGATGTACCTCAGTGTGAAGGTCTGGGCTCAATCCCCACTACGCACACACACACACACACAAACACATACACATATATACATATACCAGCAAACTAAGGCTCACAGCAGCTGTTTTTGTAAAATCTAACTGTACAGATGGATGAGCCCTGTAAGGCAGGAGTACATAAGTACACAGTAGGACCCTGTCTTTACTAAAATGTTGGCATTTGTTCATCAAGGATTTTTCTGCATTACTTTTCAATCTTTAAAAAGATATTAGAATGCTAGAATGCTACTGAGGTTGATGGCTGAGGTTTTTGGCACCTGCTCTACTTTGGGTCTCGTTGGAATGCAATCTGGCTTTAGGTCAGTGATCCAAGTGAATGTGCGACTGCTTTCTGAGAAAAGGTACAACTTAAGGGTGACGTCTGCTGGGTGTCAGAATCTCTAGGGGGAGCTATGGATGTCCAGGTAACCACCAAGATTGCTGGAATCACAGTTTCTGGAGAGGGGTCCAGGAACATGATACTTCATCAAGAAGCAGTGCATGACAATTAGCCAGCTCTGATGGTTGGGAACCTCTAAGGTAGGTAGTCTAAGTCACCCCCGCCGATGGAGGGGGGAACAGGGGCATACAGTAAAAGGAAGGTGCTTGCTTCCCTTTGTGATGAAGAATGCCATCTGTTGTAAAATTTAAATACTATTACCGGAGGAGGAGTGTGTTTCCAAGAGGGATCTGGGTCTTCACAGAGATTGGACAATACTGATCCTTCTCATGTCTTCTCCAGCAGTTAATTTGGGGTCCACGAAAACTGGGGTCTGTGCCCAGAGCGTGCTCTCTTCCTCTCCCATCCACTTAAGGAGTCGGGGGAGAGCAGCTCCCTGTCTTGAACATTCATTTAAACATTCATTGAAGCAATAAAAGAAGTCACAAATATTTGCTGACCTCTCTTACTGATGCTTTTGCCCCCGGAGTGCTTGTTCCCCCTCTCCCATCTCTGGCTCCCTGTCTCACTTTCTCCTGTCTTGCTCTTGCTTGTGACCCCTGCCTTGCTGCCTCCCTGCTCTCACGAGCACTCGTTTCTCTAGGCTGCTCACAGCACCAGCCCTCTAGCTCCTGCTCCATCTTCCCCACCCGTCTTGCACTCCTCCTCCACCTCCAACATGCCCACCCGCTTGCTTGTCATTTCTCCTTATCACTCTCTCATACCCTCCTTCCTCCTCTGTCCCTTTCTCGCACACCATTGCCCTCCATTCCCCTGTGCACATTCCGTGCATGTGCTTTTTCAGAAGAGTCATTTCCCTAAACACACACAGTACCCTAGAGCAGAAGAACTAGGGCAGTTCCGTGGGGAAAGCAAGAAATAATGTTTTTTTTTTTTTTCATCCACATAGGGAAAATGCCATTGAATCAAAGGTGGTCCAGAGTGATGTCAGAAAACTCTCACAACCCTGGGGGGGCAGTGTAAAAGGTGCTATCAAGACAGAGATATGCCATCTGACACTTTCTATTGCAGATAAAGCAGGAAGCATCATTAGAAGCCATCAAAATTACCAAAGGGGGAAACCACTTCACAAGGAGCATCTCCTGGGAAACCCTAACAGCTGGGATTATTTAGGACTAATTGTCTCACTCACCCTGTAGGAACAGGAAGCCAAGGCTGAGGGAGGAAGACATTTTAACTCACCTCAAATGTGTTATCAGCCAAGGAACTTTCCAAAGTAGAAAAGGCAGCATCTCTGAGAAGCAACAGAGAAAAAAGTGGCTTCTGAAGGATTATTAGAGGATTTCTGAAACAAGCCTGCAGGCCAGAGTCAGAGCTTTTAATTTCCCTCAGGAAAGATTCCTCTGGGCTACTCTCTTCCAGGGAAAAGAGTGGTAGCTTGGTTTGTGGCACCTGGACAGATGTTGGAACATGTGTAAGTGGGGGAGATTACAGAATGCGGTGGGGACCTAACTGAAGAAGCAGAGGAGGGAGCCCCAGTTGGGGCTGTCCCTTTGTGTTCTCTCTCTCTCTATCTCTCTTTGCCTCTTTCTCCCTCTCTCCTTCTCCTCCCATCTATTTCCCATCTCAATCCCTCTGTCCACTCTCTCCCTTAGCCCTGGCATACCTAAAGGTCTACTTTTAGGAAGGGATGCTTTAGGTAGTGATCTAAGTGCTGTAAAACAAATACATACCGGGGGCCATAATGAGAAGTGGGATGCTCAGAAACTTTCTCTTTGTGTGAATTATTTGTTTTTAAAGAGAGATCTAACCATACTGTTTTGGGCTCATTTATTAGAATCCATCTAACTGCGGCAACATAAAAAAAAAATCATTCCATATCTAGAATGCTGTATGATTTTTAATAAATATTTTCCTCCAGGAACAGAAAGGGCTAATTCAGAAGGAGCCACTTAATCTCCTACCCTGTGAATAGGAGGAAGAATTCATTCTTTTCCAATTCAAACAAAGATGAGAAAAACAAAACACCCTTGAGCATGAATCTTTCAGAAATTTCTACTTATTAAAACCCAAAGACAGGTCTTCAAGGGTACTTTTCAAATTTAATCTCATGGCTGAAGTTATGACTGTAACTGTCAAAAGTAGTCTTACAACTTCTCTTAATGTGTTTTCAATCACAGATAATGGCTGCTTCTTTTAAAGTCTTAATAAAGAGGGAACTGTGCATAAATAGAAATCAGTGAGAAGCTGTGCTTCGGGGCCATCCTTTCTCACCGTAACTCCTTGATAGAACTTTGTGAATAATCAAATATTCCGATTTGTTCCCACCTGGAGACCAGTAGCTCTCCAGGTTCAGTTCAAAGAGGAGTTACACTGGAATCCCTTGGGGGGGGGGGCACTTGCTCAAATGTTTCTGTGGTCCCACTTGTTATTCTGAATCAGAACGAGTGGTACCCAGAAATCTGAATTTTGAACATAGTCCTCTCTCTGATTCTGATGCAAGGTAAAGGTTGAGAATCACTGATGTTGAGGAAGATACAATCCAGGAAGCATGTTTAAATGACAGACACCTCTTATGGATGTATTTCTAGAATGAACAGGAGAACCCCATGCACCATCTGTTAAAGCAATGTTGCCCAAGGATACTAGCCTCTTCCCTACTTCCTTTTTTGGTCTTAAAAGCTGCATCAAGGGCTGGGGGTGTAGCTCAGTGCTAGGGCGTCTGAGGGAGGTCCTAGGTTCTTTCTCCAAAAGAAAGAAAAACAAAACAAATAAGCCTGCAACAAACTTGCCCCTGGCACCCATAATGGTTTCCTAGGAAGAGGCTGTCACATTGTAGGACGACAAAAATAACTAAAACTACACAAACAGAAACCCTCCCTCGATATTCATGGCCCTGAGACGCCTGCTGAGCCCAAGGTAAGGCCCTCCCCTTCAGTGCCAAATCCACAGCGTTTTCGTCAAGGAATCCCCTTAGCATTTGTCCTTCTACCCACTTCTGTACACCAAACCAACTGCGGTTCCCCGTCTTCCTCCTTGGAGGTGACTCACTCATCAAGCTTGTCACCTTTTCGCATAGCCACTAGAGGAAGCATATACATCATCCCACTGCAAAGTGGCCAGTTAGACTGCACCCGGAGACCCATGAGCCAGCCCCTCCAACCTGGGTGGCGTGAACAGATCAGCAGCTGCAGAAAAGACAACCAGCAACTTCAAAGGCCACATTGCCTGGGAGGGTTAGCTGGTGCCTCCCAAGACTAAAATTCCTCTCTCGGAATGTGCCAAGGGGTAAATTAAATGCAAAGAGCCTGACCTGCTAACCTTCCTCCTAGGCTTTCTCATCACGTGTTTATAAAGGATTTAGACAATACCTCCTCCCCGTACTCGCAGATTCAAACCCTTTCTCTTCAGGGCCACAGGCAAGGAAAGTAATGCAAAGTATGACGGACAAGCACCAGAGGGGCAATTTCTGCGATGGCCAGACTGTTTATCACGTTGGACTTTTTGCTCCTTTCTCTGATGAGGTAGTCCCAGGATGTCAGCGTGTATTTGTTCTATTTACGAATGTTTCTAGTTGGCTTTTGGAAGACGATCACCATCTAGAATTCACCTTCCCGGACTCCTCAGACTTATGAGATGGCACATGATCAGAAAAAATTGATCTAAAAGCAAATACTTTGGAAGATGAAGGGACTGTAAGTGATCGCTTTTAGATGGGGGTCCTTTTGGAGGTATGAGAATGCTTTGGGACCAGATAGGGATGATAATTCCACAACATCGTGAGTACACTTAATGCCACCGAATACTTCAAGGCCCAGTGGGTCAGGCCCATAATCTCAGCACTCTGTGATGCTGAGGCTGGGGATCACATGCTCAAACGCAGCCTGGGCAACTTAAGAGACTTAGTGAGACTCTGTTTCAAAATCAAAAATAAAAATGGCTGGGGATGTAGCTCACTGTGACGGTACTGGGCTCAAACCCAGTACTACAAAAATACATACACATACATACATACATACATATGTAAAATGGTGAATTTTCTAGGATGTGAATTTTATTTTGGTGAAAAACCAAATAAGTTGGTGATAGCGAAGCTTATCCCATGCTTTGAGCAGCCAAGAAACAGAAGGAGGAAAGTGCAAAATCCTCAACAACAAAAACTGCAGAGCTCCCAGTGCCAGCACTGATTGGTCACTAGAGCCCAGGCACTGGGCTATGATACATGCCTTATTTTCCTGAATCCCTAGACAACAACCCTATGAGGCAGCTTCTATTTATGACTCACTCCGGAAATAAATGTTAGAGAAGTTAAGTGATACGCTCAAGGTCACATAGCTAATAAATAAAGATATGACTCCAACTCATTTCCACCTGACTACAAAGAGCATGCACTTGACAGCATGCATTTGTAGGCAGGCAGTCTGCACACAAGAGGACGAGAGCACCATGGAAGCTCAGTTTCTTTGAAAATTAAGGTGTAGGGGATGAGAAATGGCACATACCAGGATACGCAGTTAGTGACAGCAGCGCTGGCCAAAGAGCCATCATGGGACTGGAGGTGTAGGGAAGGCATGACGCAGGAAGTAGAATATTCAAAGTAAATAAAAGTTTTAGCAAAAAGAAAATGTGTGTGCGTGTGTGCGTGTGTGCGTGTGCATGTGCGTGTGCGTGCGTGCGTGTGTGTGTGTGTGTGTGTGTGTGTGTGTGCAGAAACAGAGTACAGAGAATGAGGGCGGTTCTGTTCAGTGGTAGGAGCAGGGATGTTGAATGCTCATCCTCCCGCCCTGCCCTCATCTCACATAGCTCTCTCACCCTGGAAGCCTGGGCATTCCTCTCTGGTAAGTGTGCCTGCCTGAAGAAAAGGGAATCTGAGGCCTGAGCCCAAAGGCACTGCCTTTTTAACAAAAGGTTCCCTAGGTAACCAACAGAAACAAAAGCTCAATAAAACCTTGATAGCTAACAAGACTTGCAATTACTCAATTGGTGTCATGTGATTTGTACTCATTCAGCTTAACTAAAAAGAGGGCATTGTTTTCTGGGAGAAGATATGAGGTAAAAACTCACTTTCTCCCTAAGACTCTTCCCTCTCAGGCAAGAAATAAAAGGAGAAAAAGACTTGCTTCTGCTTTGGCGCCAACAAGTTCACAGAAACCTCAATAATTGACCCCAGAAACTTTCAGAAAAGTACAAGAAAAGAAACGAAATTATTCTTTACCTGTCTGAGTGCAATTCAGTAGCTTAAAGCACTCTGCAGGCAAAATACATCTATTCTTGGTATGGCATCAGCACCATCTGCAAACTCCCAAAGTGAAAAAAAAAAAAAAAAAAAAAACCTTCTGGTTTGCAGGGACTGAAAAGGGCCCTGGGAAACAAGTGCCCAGAAGTCAATAGGCCTGCTGTGGCTGTGGGAGGGGAAAGGCTGCCAATGGGATCCCACTGCAAGAAAAACCCCAGGAGCTCACCCCAGCAGGGGGCCAGTCAGCACCAGGGCATCCTGGGATGCGAATCCAGGAAGTGGGCATGAAGGTCTTTGACCCTGAAAGCATGGATCCTAAGCCTTGTCATTTCCCAGGCCAATCATCCCCTTACCAGCATCTCTACTTCCCTGTGGGCAGAGGCGGATAATGAAGTGCCTGTTCTGGCTCATGCTGTTGCTCTACAAAGAAAGATTTTCTGTAATTGGTCCACTGGAGGAGACTTACTGCATCTTCTGAGCTGCTAGGTCCCAAATGGCAATACGGAAGCACAATGTCTCCTTTGGAGACGGCATATTCACAGCCACTTCATGTAGCATGACAGGGAAGACAGACATGGCACAGAAATGAGTTCATTGGCCTTGTGAAAGACAGATCTGAATCTCCGCAAAAACCCTATTGCAAACATCATCCCTAATATTACTTACGCGTCCACGTAGTACTAATTCCTCCCCACTTTAATTGCCACATCATGGGCGTGTTTGTGAGGCTTAAGTGAGAAAATACATGCACTTTGCTTAGGACAATAGCTGGCACATATGAGTTCTTAAAGAATATTAGCTACTATTGATATAAAATAATAATTCATCATTATTATTCAGCATGATATGGAAGTTTGTCTCTTCTGAAGAACAGACACTCCTTCATTTATCAAATGAGTACTAGCTAATTAACACACTTCACTTACTGGGTTGGCTTGAAGTCAAATCCAAATTCAATCAAGTTCAGTAAGTATGTTAATGCTGCTAGACTTTGAGCTCCTTGAGGACAGGGGCCACATGTTTAGCCCCAGGATCAGGCTCATAATACTTACAAAGTGTTCAAGTGATCTCTAACCAAGTTCTTGATACAAATACCATTTATGGCTGCTCATTTTTGTTCTTTGATAAGTTTTGAATTTCTATGTGTCAAGATTTGGCTCCAGAATGCCTCCCTGTAGCCTCATGTTTGGAAGGTGATTCTATCATTGAGGTTAATCCATTGATTTCTTGTGCTGTGAAAAAGGAGGACCTGGTCAAAAGGGGCAGATCGCTGGGATCTATGTGGAAGGATAGATGTTAGCTCTACCTTTACTCACTCTCAGCTTCCTGTCTTGCCATCCTACAAATAGCTTTTCTCTCACTGGGCCTCCACCGCGTCCTTCCGCCACTGCCTGGCACCCATGAATGGGCTGAGACCCCCTGAAACTGTGAGCTAAAACAAACCTCTCCTCCCTGAAGTTGTGTCAGGTAAGTAAGATGTTATATAAACTTCTAATCACTTAATAATTTACATGGAGAATAACTAATACTAATTCCGAACAAATTTCGTAACCCCTTCAGGTTCACTTTCTAAAATGTGGATGGCAATAACAATATTGTCTCTCATTGTTTGAGATTAAGTGAGAATTATGTGAAGTGTCTAGGACATTGATGGAGCTCAGCAAACTAAATAGTTATAACTACTTGGTCTCCAGGCCTTGGCTGTAGGCTTGGATAACTGAGCAGCTCAGAATAATGGGAAGAATACTGGACTAGAATCCATGGGTTCAAGCCTTAAAGACTGAGGTGTGGGGCTAGGGATCTGAGATTAAAGGACATGTCTAGGTACTCATTTGTAGCACAGCACAGTAACAGCACAGGATCTATCTATTCCCCAGGAGTAAAGTTTTAAAGATCAGATGAGCTAATGCATGTGAAATGCAAGCATTCTGTGCAAATGTAAGTGCTATTCTCACTGGGAATCCCCAGAGGGAGGGAAACATTGTACTTAGCTCATAAATAGTTGGCTTGTAATCCATCTGGGACTTTCCTTCTGTTACACTGTGGTACAGAAAAGCCACACACAGTTCAGACCCCAGACTTTCTCTCTGCAGAGAAGTTACCTTTGTTCTTAAATCTTTCCAGATTCTACCCTTAAATGCAGGAGCTTTAAGATGGGCCTGTCACTTTTAAAGGCTCTGTCATCAAGCCATCAGTTTCAGCATCATCTTGCAGCTGTGACATGTCTAATCTTGCTCACTTTGACCATTGTAGGGCCATGACAGGGTGACTGAGGGCTTGGAGCTGCCTGTCACAGCTAATGGCTCAACCCACAAGACTCGGAAGCTGCCTTTGTCACCCCCTGTCCAGCTGGCAGACGAAGTGGCGTAGAGAGTTGTCATCCATCACCAAAAAGAAAGCAATCTCTCCTGATGGAGATAAAACAATCAATACGTTTGGATTTCCATCAGAGAGAATATGTTTTCTCGGAACAGGTCTTAATCAGTATGTGGTCTGCCAGATAGCATGTTGGTGTGGAATGGGAGCTGTGCTGGACCAAATGTCACTAGGAATACCAAAATAGATTTAATAGGAGAAACATACTTCAGAACATATCCTTGTCTCTTACCTCCTTCCACACACACTTTGCAAGGTAATTCTTATTAGCATGGTTACCTGACTCACTGACCGCCAGCATTTCAACATTGGGAAAGAATGGATTTAAAAAAAAAAAAAGGAGTAGTGCAATTCTATTTCTGGGAGAAGCTCTTCTATTCAGAGCTAAAAAGGACCTAAAGTTCTTTCAACCCAGTTTGCTCATTTTATAAAAAGAACTGAGGCCTCAAGAGGGCAACTAACATGCCCAAGGTCACACAGCCAGCCAATGGCAGAGGTCGAGTTTGAATCCATGAAATAATAATCACTGTGGAGTGGGGTATAATGCAGGAAACCAGCAATTAGAGGTCTTGGAACAACTACGGGTGTCTTTGTTACAACACTAAAAGAACAACAGCATGTGCTCTCTTCTTATTCTAGATGATTCCTAAAACTCCTTCAGTACTGGTGTCCTAAGACTTAGCTGACATTGGCATTACATTTTTTCAAGTCTCTAATCTATCAAGTGTAGGATCTGAAGACACATATTGCATGTAAACCTTCAAATGGCCAATTGAAGAGTAGAATATTGAAGCTGGGCCTGATGGCACAGGCCTATGATCTCAGCACTCTGGGGAGGCAGAGGCAGGAAGATCACAAGTTTAAGCCCAGCCTGGGTAACTTGGTGAGACCCTGGCTCAAAATCAAAAATAATAATTAAAAAAAACTGGGCTAGGTATATAGCTCAGCATGAATGCCTTAGACTCAATCCCTACTACCATAATAAAAGAGAGGAAAAGAGAAGAGAAAGGAAGAGAAGAGAAAGATAAAGAGAAAAAAGAAAAAAAAAAAGGAAAGAAAAAAAGAAAATGCAGCCAGCTTCCTGTTTCATGTGTCCTGAAGGGAAATAACCATCCCTATCTGTTTGTTGAATGTCCACACAGAACTCCCGCCAGGTCAAGCTGAGTATCCTTCACCCACTAAGTAAATGGACACCTACTCACAGCAATGGACTTTTTCTTCCTCCAAGAACCAAAGGTCTGACTTCAGGAAATGTCCTCCAATGGTTAGGATTTTTATAATGATAGCAATTGTGGGAGTGTTAGTGGGTTATTTTCCTCCCAATTTTATTCCTTGTGCATATTTTCTCCCAATCTGATTCCAGAAGAACTAGGCAGGAGAAGGCCCCGCAACACTCAGTTTTCTCCTATCACCTTACTGCTTACACAAACCTGGAAAAGCAAAGAGGTTCTGGAGGATTTCAGGTGAGGTTTTTCACTCCAACAACTTCAGGTTATAGCCAAGATTGTTCAGAGTATTACAGAGTACTAAGCACTGGATAGAATCTGCCTGCCAGGGGCACGAGTGAGGTATAGGATGTGACCACTCCTTGGTCCTTAGAGAGTTTGCAAATGCAGTGAGAAATGCAAACTTTTTACTAGAATTTGTGGCAGGACAAAATGCCTTCTATGAGAGGAAAGAAGAAAAGAGCTATAAAAGGAACAGTTATTCCAGTTGGGAGGAAGATGAGAAACACCTCAAGGACAAGAGAACTTAGCATGAAGCTTTAAAGGATGATTCAATTCATTTGCAAATTCACTCATGTTTCTGCCAAGAGAAACTTCCTTTAATACTAATAGCCATTTAGTAACCAGAAAACTTACAGTCTTGAGTTTAAAAAAACACTGGTTAACATTTCCTGAGCACCAACTGTGAGTTCAGCACTATGCTAAGTGGTTCACATTTATTATCGCTTGCAATCATAATGACCTTAGGTTGATGAGAAGACACTGTCATTCCCCTTCATAAGTTGAGGAAACCAAGTTCCAAAGACTGCCAGCTAGGCAGTGGCAGGGCCTGGATTTGGAGGCAGGCTATCTGACTCAGAAGCCAAGGAGTTTTCCGAAAGTATGAACTGTATACCACTAGCCTTAGAATCACACGGGAAGCTTGTTAAAGCATAAATCCTGAGCCTCGTTCGGACCTAGGAACCAGAATCCCTATGTGGAGAGCCCAGGAACCTGAATTCTTTTATAAATACCCCAAGTGAAACTAAAACAACTCAAGTTTGAAAACCACTGCAGTATAGCATTCATTTGCAGCAGGAATACTGGAATATTACTACAGAGGTTTCAGAATAGGGAAACAATAGTTTATTTTATTGAGAAATAAAAATCTTTCTTCATTACTGCCTTGTTGAATTTTGCTCTGATATGTTTGATGTCATGCCTAAGAAATGCAAGCCTGAGAGGTCAGCCATCTTGGGCTTGAGGGGGAAATGGGGAATAAATGGATGACCAACGTAAGAAAGGAAATTAGGGCAGATTGTAAAGCAATGGTTCTCAAGGACAGTGTTAGAAAGGAGAATCACAGAGTCCTGGCCATCTTATCCTGGCTCTAAGACTAAGAAGATCATATGACCCTAGGTAAAACATCCAAACTTTTCTAAGGTTCACTTCCCTCTTGGAAAAGAAGGGCAGCATATAGCATACGTGGCCCAAAGCATATAGCATTTTTGCCATCAAGTAAGAGTGAAATAGAATGTGCCCATTGAACACTGCAGCAACGACATGCCAGGATGAGAAGCTGCTCAGCTGTCTGATTCAGCAGGACTAGGGTGAGGTCCTGGACTTGGCACTTCTAACAAAGTCTCACTTGCTGCCAATGTGGTTGGTTAATGGTCCGGTCCATTCTATCACTACCACGTAGGCCTTTATGGCCCACTTATCCATATAAGCTAGAAGATGAGCACTTCTAAGCAAGTGAACAATCTGTGGAAATGTGGCTGTCACACACATACCATCAATTCTCACATAATTTTAATACCATAAAATGCACTCAGTTCGAAAATAATACCACATGTAATAAAGTCTTGCCTCCATACTTTAAAAGTTACCTTTATTGAACATGTTGTAGAAACTCGGTAAAGTGCTTTTCACATGCATTATCTGTTTCATTCTATCAATAATCCTACACAGCAAACAACTGTTTTATTGTCATTTTACAGCTAATCACAATGTGGTCCTGAGATGCTAAGTAACTCAACTTGACCAGTGTCTCCCAGTTGCAAACTGGCAGAGACAAGAGAGAAATTCATCTGTCCAACCTCAGCAACCTGACTACAAGGACTTCTATCACAGTCAGTGCAAACTCAGCTAGTCCTAGGTAGGCAGAAAAGGCCAGAGGCAAAAGATGTAGCCTCCTTCAAAGATAACCCAGTGAACCCACCATTCCAGCAAACTTCAAGATGGCTGAGAACTTGTACCCTCAAGGGCCAGTGTTGCCAGCGCTGTTTCTGCCACTTCCCTATGGCCTATCATCCTTTACCTAGCCTCTCCGCAAGGTGTGGTGCATTTTGTTTCGCCTGTCTGATTCCACTGAACCTTTACCGTTCACCTTTGAGAGAAGTAGTAGTATTCTCACATTTCAAATGATGAACCTGAACCACAGAGATTAAGTAATTTACCCAAGATTATACGGTAAATAAGCAGGAGGGCTGGGATTCAAAACAATACTTGAATGAACACAAAACCTTCACTTTTGACCAAAGTGTGTGGCATTTCCACTTCACATAGTAGAAACAGTGTCTTGTGAAGAGGAGGCATCTTCTTTATCCATAACTCTTTCCTAAAGACCTGTGGCATCCATATCTATGGTGAGCTCCACTGACCCAGGCCTCACTAGATGTGAGATGAGACCCTGTCTCCAAAAAAAATGAGGGCTGAAGATGTTGCTCAGTGTGATGGTGCTGGGTTAAGTCCCCAGTACCACAAGAGAAGGAAAGAAAAAGGAAAGGAAAGAAAGAGAAAGGAGAAAAACACAAACCTCTTTCAGTATAAACCATTTTGCCAGGCCACAAAAAAAAAAAGAAAGACGTCAAATACTTTATCAGACCCACTGTACCTGCGGAACTTAGAGTCTACTTTGGGGACATAAATAATTTTTGGAAACATAAATAACAAGTTGAATTCTATAAGGAAAAAATATAACAGGCAAAATCAAATTCTTACTACCCCCATGATCCTCACAAATGGGAAGAGGAGAGATGACAGATGAAAAAAGCGAGCACAGAGACTTTCGTAACGGACATATGCAAACCCAGGCTGTCACTAAAGCTGGGCTTGCATTCCATCTCCTCTCTCCCTCTCCCTCCCTCTCTCTCTCTCTCTCTCTCTCAATTTCTTAGGCTTATCTATTTGGTGTGGTTTTCATTTTTGTGGATCTTTACACAAGAACATTTTGAGTTTTTTTCCTCTGATGAAATGTCTGCATGCACAGATCCAAGCCATGGGCTTCTCCGACAGCTCCTTAATCTTTAATATTTTACTTTTCATCAAAATTCTAGGCATAAGCAACATTCAAATTTGCTTCTTTTATATGATGTGATTAAAAGTCCTGAAGAGTGTCTGTATGAATCATCACCCTCGTGAAAGCTTTGGTGTAATAACATTTTCCCCCTTGAATAACGTGCTGATCCATTGACTAAATCAGTTCCAAAGGTTGAATCAGTGAAGTAAAACTGGCAGGCAGGAAGGTATTACCAGACACTAATTCTCCTTCCTCAGGGTGAGCTCTATAAATGCGAAGCGATAGAACAGCTTTGCAATCTTCAGGAAAGTCTACGGTGCAGAAATGAAACCCATCAAACAAAGAATACCTTTCTTCCCAACCATGAATTAGCCTGTGCTTTATGAGCAACAGGTAAACAAGTAACTTGAAAGCAGGAAGACAATAATATTTTCCATTCAGCAAAGATTTTATTTCACAAGAGCCTGCAGCATTAGTACTTTAGAAGAACAGTTAATTTGTCCCATTGTTTTAAAACCTGGGGGCATTCGAGACACGGGTTCCAGGAGAGGTGAAGTCAGTGCATACCACTGAAATAGACCAGCTTCCCCACTAACAGCAAAGTGGCTGGGGGGAAGAGCTCGCTCGTCAATTGCATTTTGCAGACATCCACTGCAGCCCTGCCAGCCGCTAACTTCTTTTGCCAGACACTTAGAGCTTCTGAGTGCCCTGTCTTATTTTCAAATTACCGAAGTTATTCCGCAGAGATGGCATAAGAAACAAATATCATGAACTTCTCTGAGCTTGGCCAACAATTCCAGCAACAGACACACCCTCTCAACTCTGAGACAAAACAGACTCCGGGTGTCCAGAATGAGGTGGGTGCAAAGAGCAGAGGACCAACTGTTAAGGAAACTAGAAGGTGCAATGGCTTTGAGTATCTGATCTTGCCAAGTCTTAATGTCAGAGGTCACGGAGAGACAACGCTGTCTTCTGTGCAGTGCATGCCAAAGTGCGCCTTTCCAGAGACAAAAGCAAGCTACCCTTCTGTTGCTCTGTTATGACGGGGTGCGTGTTGCTTATATATTTGTGTTTTTTACTGAAAGGGTTGTTACTATCATCAGCAACGCTACCTTAACTTTTTTTCTCATTTTATTAGTGTTTATATAAAATACGAATGGTTTCATTGAGCTTGGGTATTTTGTGCAAATACATATTTTTATTCAAAATCTTCATATCTGTCTTTCTTCATGGCTGTGTAGAACTTATTCCATTGTGCATGGCTGTGTAGAACTTATTCCATTGTGTATAGGTACCACATCTTCAACCATTCCTCCATTGGTGGGCAGTTAAGTAAGTTGTTTCCAGGATTTGGCTATTATGACTTGTGCTGCTATAAACATGGTTACGCATGTGTCCTTTTGGTATATTGACTTTATTTCTTTTGGAAATACATCCAGTACAGATCAAACAGAATTTCTATTATTAGCTTTCTAAGGAATTTCCAGATTGCTTTCCATAATAGTTGTACCAGATTGCATTCCCACCAGCAGTGGAGTAGAGTTCCTTTTTTTTTTTTCCCCAACACCCTCACTAACAATTGTAGTTTTTTGAGTTCTTGATATAGGCCATTCTCACTGGGGGGAGATGAAACATCAATGTTGTTTATACTTTCACTTTTCTGATGGCCAGCAATGAAGAACACTTTTTCATGTGCTTGTTAGTCCTTTGTACTTCTTCTTAGAAACTTCTTTTCATTTTAGCTGCCCACTTCTTGATGGGGTCATTTACTTTAGGGGGGTTTTAGGTTTTTGAGTTCTTTGTATATTCTAGATATTAATCCTTTGTCTGAACCGTAGCTGGTGAGGATCTTTTCCCACTCTGTGGGTTGTCTCATCACCTTGTTGATCGTTGCTTTTGCTGTGCGAAAGCTTTTTAGTTTAATGTAGACCCATCTGTTGATTCTTGCTGAGATTTCTTGTGCAGTTGGCCATCTGTTCAGAATATCCTCTCCTGCCCCATGACTTCTAGGGTTTTACCTATTTTGTTTTCCAGAGGTTCAGTGTTTCTGTTTTGATGCACAGGTTTTTTTTTTTTAATCCATTTGGATCTGATTTTAGTGTGTGGTGACAGAATTTCATTCTCTTGCATGTGGAAATTCAGTTTTCCCAGCATCATTTATTAAAGATGCTGTCTTTTCCCCAGTGGATTATTTTGGCCCCTTTGTCAAAAACCAGGTGACTAACGGTGTTTGGGTTGTTTAAGTATCCTCAACTCTGTTCCACTGGTCCTCCTATCTGTTCTTATATCAGTACCATGTAGATTTAATCACTGTTGCTTTGTAATATTATTTGAAGTCTGGGATTGTGATTTCTCCAGCTTTGCCATTACTTAGAATTGCTTTAGAAATTCTGAGTATTTTCTGGTTCCATACAAATTTTAAAGCTGTTTGTTTTATTCTGTGAAGAATGTAGTTGGTATTTTGGTTGGTATTGTATTAAATCTGTATAGTAGCTTTGGGAGTACGGCCATTTGGACAATATTAGTTCTTCTTCCTATTCAGAAACATGGGACATCTTTCCATTTTCTAAATTCCTCTTCAGTCTCTTTCTTCAGGGCTTTGCAGTTTTCTTTGTATAGAGGCCTTTCACTTCTTTGATGAGGTTTATTTCTAAGTGTTTTACTTTTTTATTTCTATTGTGAAGGGGTTGTTTTCTTGATTTCTTTTTCGTTGGATTCATTATTGGTGTATAGGAATGCTATTGATTTGTGGGTATTGATTTTGTAACCTGCTATTTTGATGAAATTATTTACTAGTTCTTAGAGTCTTTGGGTGGAATTTTTAAGTCTTCTATGTAGAGTATCATGTCATCTGCAAATAGAGATAATTTTACTTCTTCTGTTCTGATTCATATTCCTTTTATTCCTTGCTCTTGCATGGTAGCTTTTGCCAAAATTTCAAGCACGATGTCAAACAGTAGGAGTGACAATGGGCATCATCGTCTTATTCTTGAATTTAGTGTGAATGCTTTCAGTCTTTCTTCATTTAGGATTATATTGGCTGAGGGGTTGTTACAAATAGCTTGAATCATGTGGAGGTAGGGTCCTTCTATTCTTATTTTCTTCAGTCTTTATCATGAATGGGTATTGATTGGATTTTGTCAAATGCTTTTTTGCATCTATTGAGATAATCACGTGATTTTGATCTTTGCATCTGTTAATGTGGTGTGTCACATTTATTAATTTGCATATGTCAAACCATCCCTGCATCTCTGTAATGAAGCCCACTTGGTCATGGTGTATAGTCTTCTTTATGATTTGTTACATTCTATCGCAAGAATTATTTTGAGTATTTTTGCATCTATATTCATTAGGGATATTGGCCTGTAGCTTTCTTTTTTTGTTGGGTCTTCGTCTGGTTTTGGAATTAACACCATGCTTACTTCAAAAAATGATTTTGGCAATTTTCCTTTCTTTTCAATTTCTTGAAAAAGTTTGGTGTGCATTAAATCTCCCCTGAATTTTTATACAATTCAGCTGGGAACCCAAAAGGTCCTGAGCTCTTCTTGGCTGGAAGTGTTATTACTTCCTCAATTTCATAAGTGGATATTGGCCTATTCGGATGTTTGATATATTCTTCTTTCAGTTTTGGCAGTTGATATGTGTTTAGGAATTCATTCATTTCTTTTAGATTTTTGTATTTATTGGATTATAATGTTCAAGGTAACTTCTTACAATCTTTTGCATTTCCATGTTATCGGTTGTAACTTCACCTTTTTCATTTCTAATTGTATTGGTGTAGGTTTTCTCTTTCCTTTTCTGTGAGTTTAGAAAGGGGTTTATTAATCTTGCTTACCTTTTCAAAAAGCCAAATTTTGTTTCATTTACTTTTTGTGGGTTTTTTGCTTCTATTTCATTAATTTCTGCTCTGATCTTTATAATTTCTTTACTTTTGTTAGCTTTGGGGTTGGCCTGCTTTTGTTTTTCTAGGGCTCTGAGTTATGTGGTTAGATTATTTATTTGAATACTACATTAATTTAAGTATAGTAATGGAACTGTTTTACATTTATGTAGTAATTTTTTTTACTCCCTATAAAATCCTTGGGAACATCATTACTAAAGTAACAGTAGTTCCTTTGTGAATTATGCACCAGGCACATAAGAACATTACACACATTATGCCATTTCTATCATATAAAAACTCTATTATTCACCCTGTTTTTCAGGTGCGAAAATGGAAAACCAAAAATCTTCAGTGATCTCTCCAAGGTCACTGCTAATGTGAATAGCAGAATCAGAAGTAGAACCTATGTCCATGCTTTTCCCTGTTACTAGATTTTAACCTCTTTGAGGCCAAGAACTGTGTTCAGCTCTGCATCACTCACACCTATCTCACACTCTGATGCAAGATAGAAAACTATTACGTATTTGGATTGTCTCTACTTACACTAACACCATTCCTCCAGTTCACACCTAATGTTCTGAAGATACAATTGATCGACTTAGGTGAATAAGCAACCTGCACCACTGCCTATCGTTGGCCAAAAATCCCAATGCTACTATATGAAGGAAGGTCTCCCCATGGATTTTCTATTCTCTGATACAAAGTGGCTCTCCTTCTGCTGATGGTGGTCATTAGACTCTCTTTGACAGCCAAGGGATGGCATGGGTAAGTCTTGGGTCTGCCATTTTGTAATTCTCCCTAACTATATTTGAGAACTACCCATATACCACTGATAGGTGCTCACACTGGTGGAGTTTTACTGGAAGGCAGTTTGAGCTAATATAATAAGACATCCACATGTGCATACCCCTCCATACGATATTCAAAGCTGTCTTCATCATAATAGCAAGAAAGAGAGAAGATATTAAATGACTAATAATAGGGAAATAGCAAATGTTGAAACAAACTTAAAGTAGAATCTTACGTAGCCATTATAAATGTTATTTTGGCGTCAAGAAACATTGTTCACTGTAGAGCACTTGCCTAGCATGCGTAAAGCTCTGGGTTCCACTCCCAGCATTGCCAAAAAATATTATTTTCAGAGACTATTTAAAGACAAAGTAAATGGTCAGAATGTAACATTTGGTGAATGAGGTGGTCTTACAGTCTAAAGGTAAGGAAGGGAAGTAGCAAGTATACCAACAATTATCAAGATAATTTAAGGAAAATTAGGATCACTTTTGTATCTGCAGAGTGTGTGGCACGTCTTAGGTGCTCAATAAATATTTACTGAGTGAATGAAAAGAAAGAATGAATACAAGTAAACAGAGAATGTAAGAAAGTAACGCAAAATGGTGATGTGAACTCTGGGTCATGCAACTGAATTTACGAAGTTTTAACAGTGTTTTCTAGTGAACAACATATTACTCTGAAGAGCTGAGAAATACTTAACTGAAAAGATACTATCCACTAGAGAAGTGGAGGAGACAAGCCTGTTAGTGTGAACAGAAAATATATATATGAAATGTAAGAACTTTCTGAAGGACCTACATTTTTTTTCAGATCAGAATTCCTTATTTCCACAGAATGACAAGAAGCCAGCTGTCGAAATCCTTTATTTGTATTCTTCATATGACCTTAGAAATGAAGACAAGTTTTAATTCTTTGGTCAGTCCCAAAAGAAGGAAATGGGAAGCAGACCACAAAAAAATGGGCTTTTTGTCCTCTGAGATAAAATAACAAAGTCTATGTTGGTTGCTTGGGCTTGGGTCCCAGGGGACCCTGCTCACATGAGAAGCCCTTGGCGTGTAAAACAGGCAAAGCCTTGGGGGAAAATGCCGTGACACCAAATCATCTTTGAAGTAGCTTTCATAATGAAGCTTCAAGATGTTTTATTTGCCTAAAAATAAAGTTTGGGCTGAGTTCACGATTTGTCATTTCTGAGAGCCTTTGGCATATAGTTGACATCTTCATTTTGATCTCTTCTTTGATGTGACGTATCAATTGATTTTCTTTTTCCCTATCACTGTTCTTGGATTTGTACAACAGAACCCTTTATTCTCAGAAAAGCGATTAGCATGAAATGTGACTTATGGTGTCCTAAACTATGTGTCCTATAAATGGTAAATGATTGTAATTACTATAGATGAAAGCCATATATTGGATACATTCTTGTAATTATTATAAAGAAATGGCCTGGTCATGGTCTGAAATCAAATTAAAGAGGCATAAAATTCAATTCCATTTTCTCAAGATCTGCATAAAAGTTGAGCACACACAAAATGTGGTTTCAAATATAACATACTGGCATAGAAACCATGTCTGGACAGACACTGTGAAATGACATATTTCTAGAATTTTCCGTGCCATCTCAAGACCCAGTATGTGTTTCTTTATGACCACCATACTCTAAATCAAAAAATTACTAAAATCTGGCTTACCAGGTACCCAATCCTTTTTCATTTCCTCTATGAGGAAATAAAACAAAACTCAAAATTAAAAATACAAGAAGGGACACATTTTACTGGCAAGGCCATTTCTGAGGCACAGAAGTAACAGTTTAAGCCTTTAAACTTTTACTCCGTATGTACATTTATACCATAGATTTATCATTGAAAAGTGAACACTGACCCACTAGGATGGCTATAGTAAAAATAACAAATAGATATGTAGCAACCCGAATCCTTGCAAACTGCTAGGAGGGATGGGAAATGGTATGGACACCTTTGTCTTCAATCTGATAGTTTCTAAGAAACTTAGCCAGCAAATTACTATGTGACCCAACAATTCCACTCTTACATATACATCTAAGAAAAATGGAAACTTAGACTAGAGGAATAGCTCAGTAGTTAAAACATCTGCCTAGTAAGCTCAAGGCCCCAAGTTTGATTCCCAAACAGGATATAAGCTGGGTGTGGTTGCATAAACCTATAATCCCAGCACTCCGGAGGCTGAGGCAGGAGAATTGTCATGTGTTTGAGGCTAGCCTGGACTCCCTAATGAGTTCAGGACCAGCCTGAATTCAGAGCAAAACCCTGCCTCAAAAATAAATGAAAGAAAGACAGATGGAAACTCATGTGCCCAATAACCCTATATGTCAACATCATAGCAACACTACCACCAATATCTCAATAGTAGAAATCCAAATGGCCATCAACAGATAATTAATAACAGAATACAATAGATATGGTGTGTTAGCTTTCTGTCACTGTGACAAAATACTTAACAAATCAACCTAAAAGGAAGAAAGATTCATTTTCGCTCATGTCAGAAGGTTCAGTCAATGTTCACTTGGCTTTGTTGCTTCTGGATACACAGTGAGGCAGAATGCCACAGTAAGGAGCAAAGCTGGACACCTCCTAGTGACCAGAAAAGACAGAGAAAAGGAGTTTGGGAAGGAGGGAGAATGAAGAAGGAGAAGGAAAAAAGACAGACAGAAAGAAAGAAAGAAAGAAAGAAAGAAAGAAAGAAAGAAAGAAAGGAGAAGAAAGAAGATGGAGTACTGAAAGCCTATGACTCAGTCCCTTCCAGTAGACCCTACCTCCTAAATTTCCATGACCTCTAAATAATACCATCAAAATATGAATCTGTCAATTGATTAATCCACTGATGAACTTAGAACCCTCATGACTCAGTCATCTTCTGAAAGCCCCTCCACTAGCAACCACACTCCCCAGCATGTGGCCCCTGGGGGACTTTTTAGATGCAAACCAGAACATTCAGCCATAAATGAAGGGCTGACCTTGCTATGCCAATGATGAACCTTGAAAACATCAGCTAAACAGAAAAGTCCAGCTAAGGCGATATATTGCAGGAGCCTGTTTCTCTAAAACATCCAATACAAGGAAATTCAGAGATATAGGGAACTGCCAAGGGCTAGGAGGAGGAGTGTGGAAGCCTCTGAAAGGGCTCAGGGCTTCTTTATTGAGTGCTAAAAATGTTCAGGAATTAGTGACGATGCCACGAAACTCTGTGAATATCCCCCAAAGCACTCAACTATATGCTTTAGAAAGGAGAATTATATGTTATATGAATTATATAAGCTGCTATTTTAAAAACTTAATATTAAGTAGGCAAGCTGGAAATAAAGATAATTTTTCAAATAACACTTATGTCAAAAATTAAAAATTCATTAATTTCAGTGTACATTATTCAAGGAAGGAAATACTGAGCATCTACTGGGTGCCAGACAGCATTC
Source organism: Ctenodactylus gundi (assembly GCA_004027205.1). Classification (NCBI taxonomy): domain Eukaryota; kingdom Metazoa; phylum Chordata; class Mammalia; order Rodentia; family Ctenodactylidae; genus Ctenodactylus; species Ctenodactylus gundi. The sequence goes on along the minus strand of PVKB01003831.1, from coordinate 29,518 downwards.
TCGGTGCTGAAGCACACAGAAATGAACATTAACAAAGCCCCTGCCCTCATGAACACGACATTCTAGCGACCCAGCTTTACATGTTCTGGCAGATGGGGTCGGAGGAGCTCCTGGAAAAGGATTTTCAGGATTGGAAGATAGGTGGGCAACCTTCTCAGTCATTTATAAAACAGGACTGAGTTCTCTTCTCTGTCTTCCACTCCAAAAGTTTATATTTAGTACTAAGTGCAAACAGTGCTGTTTCTAGAGAGATAGCTCCCACACACAGTGGCTCGAAACTGCTATGAAGCTAAATGCCAGCTCCACATGCAAGGGAGTCTTTTCTGCTTGAGGAGAGCCATTGGATGAGCTGTGAATGGCACGGACCATTGAAGTTGAGGTTGGCTTTAAGCACCTTCACTGAATCTGCCAGCATGGTCCATAGTTACAGGAATCTCCACAATGCACTCTCCCTAACTTGGACTATAGAACACTCTAGAGTTGCTCTTGTATGAAAGGATTTTCTCCTTCAAACAAACTACTATTTCCTTCATCTCTGCTCCAGGGACTACAATAGTTACCACTGCTGACAGCACAAATTGTCTTTTTAGAGCCTAGGGGCATTCTGATCCCTCCAGACCTTGGCTTCCCCATTCCTGTTTTCTGCGTCCCTACTGCAGCTGGGCAGGGTGCCCAGCTCTTCTCCAGAGACACCACGTTGGTTCTCTCCCTACATTAACTCAAAATGCCCACACCTTCCTCACCAAGTTACTTTATAAAGCCTGGTATAAGTCTGACCTAGTTCAGGAAACTTTCTGCAGCTTTTTAGACCAAGCTAGCCTTGTCCTGTGACACACAAAATGACTCAATGATTTCAACTAAATGGTGAGCTTCTTGGGGCCTAGGATCAGGTGCCTTGCCACTCTTCCTGCGGTTCAGCAACTCTTGCCCAGGAAAAGGCATGCAGGAGCTTCGAGGCTAGTGTTGATGCCACAAGATTATCACACCTCAGATACACGAACAAACGCATGGGCGATTTCCTTTTCTGAGTGACATTACTCAAAAGACTCCTTTGTGGGATACAGTCAGAGAAAGTGCTTGTGTGGTTTCTTCTTTCCTATGTAAAAATGCTTGACTAATCCTGAAACCTCCACTGACTCATCACCTGTCAAGGCCAAATCATTTCATCATTAAATGACAGGTCAAATAGGGTCAGGTTCATGGTACCAAGCCGTGGGGCTCTAAGCCATTCTTGTGTGCCATTTTCTATTTTGTAGCTTCTATTTGAACACTTCTCAGGTTAGGTATGATAAAGATCATCTCTGCCATCTTTCACTTTTTCCCATTATAAATCATTTTACCAGTATATATTTGGGATACACAATAATTATATTCATCCTGGGGAGTTGGTGCATATACATATGACATCTTCATTATTTTTACTTCCCCTTCCTCTCCCCATCTTCCTTCTCTTCCATTTCCAGATCCCCCACTCACCTTTCAGCTACTATATCAGGTAACTTTTCCCCTCTCAGCTCACATGTGTTTTCGTATCAGCCACAGTATGAGGCTCATGTTTTACAGCCAGCCCTGGGACCATGTCACTGCCCTAAATGTTCATTACTTACATTTAGATACCAGTTACATACAGATGGTTTGGCAGACTAAGCCCTATGTAATTAAAATTTTTACATTTTAATGGTGATTTGTGAACAGCCTACAGACCATGATGTTGCTACTTTCGTCTATGTGGATACTGTGTATTTTGAAACACACACACAAGAAAAACCCTAGATTTTTTTCATGTTCATTTGTCAATGGGTAGGATAGTGGGATGGGTGGCTAGTCAGATCGCTCATTCGCATATTATTGGAAGAGAGATACTGTAAGCAAAATGGACGGAGAACATTTTGCAAGAAAGATGAGTGGGGCACTACACCATTGAAAAGAAAACTGGTGAGACACAGAGCTGCAAAGCGAACTGTCTGCAGAATATAGATTTTAGCCCCAGGAGTTAATCTGAAAGACCTAATGAAGTATATTAATGTGAGGAACAAGATAATTACTTTCAAAGACAAATCTGTCTCATCTACATCTTCTGGTTTCCTAAATGCAGACAAAGAAGAGAAAGCAAAGTCACCTGCAGAAGCTGCCCAAAGACAGGAGTGATTTGCTCTCTAGTGCACACAAAAAAAGACACATCATCGTCACATCGGGAATTTGGCTTTCTGTTTTGACATGGCTTCCCCTCTCTCTTTGCAAAAGCAAGAACGAAGAGAGTGCCAACATTGTTCCTGTCCTTTCTCCTTCCAACTCATCCTTTATGCTGCAGTCAGAGGCACAACCCAACCGCCTTTGCATCCTGCCACTCTTCTGCTCAAAAATACACAGGTTCCCACCCACTAGTTTGCCATCACAGCAACCAACTGTGACCACTGGAGAGTAATTATGCCCATTTGAGGTGATCAGGAACCAAACCTGGATTAGGGTATAGGAACACTCCTAGACTGGCAGTTAGGAAGCAGCCTGGATTAGAGTGAGTTATTTGTGGGCCAATGCATGAGGGAAGAGCACCCACCCGGATGTGGGAGTCATGACTAGGAGCTCGAACTGCATAAAAGGAAGGAAAAAGAAAGATTATTACAGAGTTTTCCTCTGGGGAGAGACTGGACTTGATGGGACTTGCCTTCTTGTTTGTGATGAGGAGCTGCCTCCACCCCTGCCTCTGCCATGGACTTCCATTGCTGCTGGCCACCTCTGAGTGGACTGTGGCCTCCTGAAACTGTCAGCTAAAATAAGCTTTTCCTCCCCTAAATTTGTGGATGTCAGGTATTGAGTCACAACAATGAAAAAGTAACTAAGACACCAACCCACCTTACCAGGCTCATTTCCCACTATCTGCACCTTTCCTGCAGCCAGGCAGTCTAGTCACCAGGCTCATACAGAAATCCACCCAGCTGCACTGCAGTCTCAGAGCCACAGCTCTGCCGATTTGAACACAGCGATAACCTCTCTGCTCATCAAAACAACTCCATGATTTTAAGGCAATTTACATTTCTGATCATTGTAGCCCACCCACTTCAGTGATTTTCCTTCCCCCATGCTTCTTCATTTGACAGTCCCATGTTAATGTACATTACAGATCACTTTCCATACAAGTGATTTTCATTGGATGATTTTACACCACCAAGAGAACCGAAGGCCATGCAAATGTGTAGACACATTTTTGGTAGTCACAACTGGAGTAGGGGTGTTACTGGCACCTTATAGGCCATGGCCAAAGATGTCATTAAACATGTCCCAATACACACGATAGCCTCCCATGACAAAGAATTACGCATCTCACAATGTCAATAATAGCAGAGTTAATAAATTCTGATATTTGTTAAGTGCTATCTCTTCAGCTTTACTGGAAATTCTCTGAGCAAGAACACTGTCATTCACTTTATCTAGCACCATGCTAAATATCTATGACAGACTTCTCCAGAAGTATGTGTTAATTATATGTCACCACTAGTCTGGTTAAGTTAAAATTTTTAGGTTAAAATGATGAGCTTGGCATTTTCCCGTTATCTAAGGGAGTTTAAGTATCACGTTTAAAGAATGTTATTTTAGACTAATGTTGCATGTCCTTCTTTCTTAAGCCCTTTATGAGATGGATAGTTCTTAGTAAGGAAATGAGGACAGTGAAGAGTTAAGAGATTTCTCTGAAATTGTCATTTTCAGTGTGAATTCAGAGAACAGAAGTGCCAATCTTTCATTTCCCCTCACTTGTGTATGAGACAAATATAAGTCAAGAATTCACCCATTCAACAGATACTGAATTCCCGTCACGCAGCAGATACTGGGCTCGGCTCAGTTCTCAAATTCTGGTGGGACGCATGCATTGCTGAAAGCCAAGTCATGCCATTAGCCATGTCACTGCCACTACAGATATTTTCTCATGGAAGAGATGCTGCCATCTTGAACAGAGATTTGGGTAAATCACAGATGCAACTATGTATGTTACACAAAGGCAATGACAACCAAATTCTAGTATGGCTTCCACAATAAATTACAATAGAAAATACATCTCTATGTTCTTAAAGTAAACAGTGATCTCTGGATGCACAGTGGTATACATTCAGTATTCAGAACACAAGCCCAGTGAATTATAAACTCAATTCAACCCTAATATAGTAGCTAAAAGTGGATATTGAATGCAGGATTAAGCGATACATGTATTTACTTTGTACTAATTTGGAAGAACGTGAGGTATAGTATGGGAAGCTGACTTTAAAACCCTTATCTTTAAAAAAAAGTTATCTTAAAGAAACTGGAATTGGCCTTTTCCCTTCCTCCAGGGCCTCCCTGCCACTTGGCCGCCAGCATCTGAACATTTTACACTTTCAGAAGAGCTATAAAAACATTTAGCTGATCGTCAGCACTACTTCTTCAAAACTTGCTTCAAACTATTTTTCAAAAAAGTCATAAAAACAGGGATAAAGAGTATCATGGATTGAGGAAGGAGAAATAAAAAAGGAATTGCCATGTGGGTGTTTAATTAGGCAGCAACCACCTCGCCAAGCAGCACAGGGTGAAGCTAAGGGATGAAAAAATCACCAGCAGGGGAAGGAGAACTGGATCCAGCGAAAAGGAAAACCCGGTAGGAGAGCAGGCAGGGATAAGAGCTGCGCATGCTGGGCGGTGACGGACTCAGCAACAGTCCAATCCACTCTGAACGCAAGAGATTCCATCCTTTGGTGCCCGCTTCATACCTCATTGGTGATACTTTCCATCCTCTCCCAAACCCACCAGGGCCATCTAGTAAATGAAGCTGCTCTGAAGTAGATTAAACGTGCAGGCTGTATCCTGGAAGTTAAACCCCGTCTAATCTAAGAATTAGTAGAATTTCATAATTTGCGCCAGATACAACATCCCATTGCTATCATTTAAGGTAAAAGGCCTGAAAGAGTACAGTGAAACTGTCAGATGCCGATGTCCTGCAGGGCGGTTTGAAATTGAATCAAAACCTCCATAGCTTTTGAAAAAGCTCATTATGTTTTGAGCTGCGAAATAATCTTGAAAGAAAAGAAAGCAAAGCTTCTTTTAATTAATGGAAGCAAATGCAATATCCACAGCAGTTAATTTGGAGAAGATCCATTTGGGACTGTTTCGGCAGTTCTATGAACCTCTAAGCTGGCCCCTCCCAGCTCTCTCTGTCACCTCCAGCATACATGATAGTGATAGCAATAATGGACATTTGTTTGGCTTTTACCATACGCCTAGTCTGTGCTAAGTATTTTATAAGGATAATTTGCCTTCTTCCCAATTCAAGAGAGTGGTCAGCATTAGCCCTAAACACTATGAAGACAGCTGCCTAAGGACTGACAACCAAGGTTGGCTTTGACAATCTGGTCATCAGTGACCTCAGAGATAATGTTTTCATTGAAGATGTGGGACAAAAGCCACACCTCAGGGAACAAAGAAGTCGGGAAGGTGACACTACGGAGAGGACAAATTCAGGCAACATTTAGAAAATAATTTCAAAGAAATAGAGGATTTTTATCCTAAAAGGACAGCTGGGAAGGAGGACCACGACAAGTGAGGTAAAAGAGGCATGAGAACTATTCTGCTTCCCCAGAGTGAGATGAATTCAAGTATCTTATGTCAGGTCCACCCAGATTCTTTATGCAGTTTGAGTATATAAGGTCAATGTCCTGAGCATCGGGATCCTAATCCAAAATGTGGGATAGTAGCTATAAGTATCTCATGGATCCTGTCAGAGCTAAAGCATCTACTGGGGTAAAAAATAGGTGAGTACACTTATGAGGTGCTTGGCACATTGTGGGCAATCCACACGTGTCCACTTTCACTTCTTAAACACAGAGATGCTGAGCTAATTCCAGTAGTGCTTTGCAAACTCAAGATCTTGACATAGGTCATGGTGGTATCAGTGTCTGTAAATCACTGTGAAAATGTTCTCTTTGTCAGGAACCTGAAACCTACACAGACGCATGCCATTTCTTCTCTCCCAAGCCCCAGACCTTATTTTCTAAAGCCTTTCACTGCTATCTGAAGCAATAGGAACTTTCCCCTTCATTTCTACCCCATACCCCAAATGAGCCCCTCAGGATGCCTGGCATGGCAGAAGTCTCCACCAATAGATTTCATCCACCTAGGGACACACCTGGGCCACCCAAGGGAATTACAGGGAGATATCCCTCCATGGAATTTCACTCTGGAATTGCTTCTCTCCAGGAACCTTCCCTGGGGATCCCAGAGTCCTGTGTTAGAAAATCTAATCCTGGGGAGCTGCCTGGCCTGGAAGGCAGATGTGACCAGTGTCATGGGAGAGGGATTCTGGAATGAAGACTTGAATGGACGATGAAGGCTTCTCCACGGAGAGCCTTCTAAAGGCCTTTCCCAGGCTTTTTCACACCAGGACAGTCACAAAGTAATGGGGACAAGCAATTTTTTGAAAGGTATATAGAAGGTGAAGGTTTCTGAAAATGTTCTTGCAGAAGGCTGGTAGTATTAGCTGGAAACCAAAGCAGGAAAGGGCAGCAATGCATACCACTGGTCTAAGGTGCTGAGAAAATGTGGCATGGGCACCCTCAGTACGGAGGCCATCGTCCACTTTCCTCACACTTGTCACAGTTAAGAACTTGGCTCTACCTCCAAGTTGCAAGAGGATGAGACAGCAAGGGACAAAAATGCTCCTCCAATCCAATGAGACATTCTAAGCCAGTGGTTCTTCACTTTAGTTGCATGCATAACTCACCTGGGGAGCCTAGACAAAAGCCACTAGAGGGGAGGGCGGGGCAAGAGGGGTGATTCAAGCATGTGCATGTACACATCTGAAAAAATGAGACACATTTTTCATCTGTATAACCAATGTGCACTAATCAAAATGTGGAGGAGGAGAGTGACAAAAGCCCAGACACGCATCCAGACTAAACGAGGTAGAATCTTAGAAGGGGTCTGATCCCAAGCATATCTGCAAAGCTCTCCAGAGGACTAGAATTGCAGCCTGAGTGGAAAATACTGTTCCAATCCATGCAAAGCACTCAAAGACAGGGCCTAGCACACAATCAGTATGGGGTCAATGAGAGTCCCCCTTTCCTTTCCCTCACACACACCAACCACAGCACTGAAAGAAACCACATTTGGCTGGGCTGGCATCACATCAAGAAACAATCCCACAAACCGTCAAACAAGGTCCTCAAGAAATGACCAGATGGTATTTGAGATCTTTACATAATAGACTCAGCCACCCACCAGGCGCCAGACACTGCCTTGGGAAAGCTCCCTAGAATCTGTCCTTTCCTATCCCACTCCACCTCCTCCTCAGCTCAGTTCAGAAAATGAACAATCGTGTCCCCAGCCCCTGGCCTCGAGTCGCTCCAGATTGCAGGCCCTGGTTGGAACACTCACTGCTGACATATTTGTTAGCTCTCTTTTAGCCTTTCAATATTTGATGTAAACCTTCTCATTCAGTTACACTTTTCAATTTAAAAGCTGCATCTCAGTTTTCTCAACTTAATTGAGGTAGAAGAAGATGATTAAATGTTCTCTCAAAGTCAAGGGTTACCGTGTAGTCTTCACCATAATTCCCGAGAGCCCTTGCACGGCAACTCTATCAGACAAGACTTCAGGCTGATGCTGAGGCCCAAGTGTGGCCCTTGCAAGTGTTCAGAAGACAGAAGCGTAGATAACTGAAGCATGAAATTGCTTTGAAATGATGAAGCAAAGATGCATTTTTCTTCCCAATCAAATCTTCTGTGGAAATTCTGACAGCACGTTTACTCGGTGCCCTTGAAATCTAATCTCTAGGGCTGTTTTTCATACCGTGGTCTCCTGTTCTGCACATCACCCTGGAATGCAGCCCATTCGCCTATATGCCACTCACAGAGGACATATCACCATCATCAGACACTCAGACGACAGCTTCTAACGTGACCGCTGAAGCAACGTGAAGTCCAACAATACCTTCTGCCAGCTCCGAACACTTATGGCTCACATGGCAATGCTCTGAGGGAGTGCAGAGTTTGGGGTAGCCAACCCCAGAAAGAGGCTGGGTGTACTCTCTCCTAAAGGTGGGACCACTCAAAACCAACATGGAGATAAGAGAATTGGTTTTCATTCTTACAGTTCCTTAGAAAGCTGAGAGTGGAAATTCCATTTGATCCAGCTACTGCCCTACTGGGCATGTTCCCAAAAGAAATACAGTTTGGAATTACAATGTCAAGTACACCCAACCGAGGAAAGCCCGTAAAGTCCTTGTTAGCATGGAAGACAGGCCCCTACACAGAGTTGGCTCTCTGTATCCTTGGACCTGTAACTACCTGTATGAGTTTCGAAACAGATCAGTGATTTTGCCAAAGGTCTATAGTACAACTTAGGGACTGTGTGACTACAGGAGGACAAACAACCTCTCTGTGCCTCTGTTCACTCATTTGTAAATGTGGTTTGTAATAGTTTCAATGTCATAAGAATGGTCAGGAGTGAGAAAATATGTAATAAACACTTTGAACTGTGAGAGCCCATGGGCTTTTTCTGTTCGTTTTAGCCCACAGTACTCTGCTTTTTAGCCATAAAATGAAGGTAAAATCCAATGACTGCAAGCCTCCTTCCAATTCAGTGACACTGTCAGAGGTTCATGCAACAGTTCATGCTAGGAACACACAGCGTCCCTCTGCTTGCATTTCCAGTAAAATCCTGAATATATGGCAAAACTGAGGAAGGACTCATTCCAGTAAAAGTCTCCCAAACTCCCAAAGTTCAGCACTTGAAATTTTCTTAGCAGTCACAACGCTATCCTCACCCCAATCCTTACCTAGCCAGTTCTCCATTGCTGTTTTGCCATTCTTGAAGCTTCTCCTTTAATCTCCGTTACCTCTCCTTCTTTCCCTTTGCTTTCTGTCTTTATTTCAATTATTTTCTTACTCCTTTTATCTTCCCTTCTTGGATCCCGGTGTTGCCTCTACCGGGACCTCTCCCTAGCCTTGCCTGTCTTAGCTGCCACACACTTTCAGGGACTCCAGGCTGGGTCTGAGACCCTGGAGAGATGCACCCAGAGCCCTTGTCTCTCTATAGCACAAGTGAAATGGGACACTCAAACGTGCTTTTTAATGGAAAGAGAACACATATTCAACTATTCATTCATTCATCTGTTCAAGACATTTCTCTTTTTTTTTGGTCATGAAAGACATAGAATGTTTGAAATAATATGGAAGTTTTATTATATGGCTCTTTTAATGACTACAATATAATTCCTGGCAGTGAAAAATGAATTAAGAAAGTAAATACTAAAAGTATATAGTACTAAAAGTAGCACTATTCTGGGTATTGAAATGGTTATGCTTTAAAATGTATGTTTAAATTATTTTGGTTGAATATATTTTCAAGCCTTCCCCCCAAAAATCTTCACATCCAAAGGCATGGGACAGTGATTATCACTTCTTATTATAAAGTATTTTTGATAATGGGGGAATCACCCTATTAAAAATCTTGTAAATTGACCACAGCCTATTTTGAGATAACCTTGACTTTCTACCAATATTTTAACCACTTGGTACTACAGTCAATCTTTACCAGATAAGTATTGTGTAGTTGAATTAAAGGGACACTAGTTTTCTCACATGGGTTTCTGACACACCCTCTATAATTCTGATTGCAATACGATCTTCCTAGAAATATATGCTTATTGATTAAGCTGTTTAAAAAGATATTTATGATTATATGTTTAAAAAGATATTTATGATTATAAGTAATCACCACCCAGTTCTTAAAAATAGCATTTTTTTCATCAGATGTCAAAATATCATTTCCTTACATTTATCTGGCTCCCTTTGAAGTAAAAAACTTGAAGTAGTTTGGGGACTGAACATGCAAAAAAGGCTTTTCTTTTCTTTTTTTAAAGCAAAAATAAGATACCATAAATGAAGTATACAGCTCAACGTTTTAGGTCCCTCGTGTTAAACCAGAGTTAAATGCCTACTCCTTTCTCTCTCGAAACTGATGATTTCCTATATGAAACAAAAACTATTTGATAGCAACTGCTTTCATTAATAGAATTATTGCATTCTTGTGGAATTTAAAAAAATCAAGGCTATTTCAATCTCATAATAGAGAACCCATCTTTAGTCCTTGCCAGACTCTTGGAAAATAAGAGAATGGCATTAACCAGGTAATATGTACATAGCAGAGATTCTGACTAAGTGAAGTGGATGGCTGTGTGCACACACAGAGTGAAATCCAAAATTTTTGTTTTTCTTTTTCCACTATGACATCAGTTCTTTGTTCTGGGTATTAGAACTAACTAAAAGTAGGAAGCAGCAAGTTGAGCTGGAAGGAACCTGAGGGCCCTAAGATCTGGGAGGAGAAAACGGCTAGGGGTCTAAACTAGGGCTGCAATTTAGTAACCTAGGTGAGACCCTGTAACTTGACGTGCTCAGCAGAAGAATCCAGGAGAAGTCCTATTTAATAACAGCTCTATTGAGATATAGTTCCCATACCATACAGTTCACTCATTGAAAGTATTCAATTCAAGGTTTTTACTGCATTCAGAGTTATGCAACCAATCATCACAACTAATCTGGGCCATTTCAACACCTTGTAAGGAAACTCCATTTCCTTAGCTATCATTCTCATTGATCCCCCTTCCCGTATCATCTAGCAACCACTAATCTGCTTTCTGTCTCTATAGTTTTGCCTGTTCCAATATTTCATACTGACAGGACCACCTGGCTTTGGCTACTTACTGTAGTGTCTCCAGGGTTCATCGTGTTGTCCACCCTCCATTTCAGTTTATGGCTGAATAACACACCTTTGCGTGCACACACTACATGCTGTCTGCCCATTCTACCACTGACGGACACGTGGGTTGTTTCCACCTTTAGCTGACATGGATTTTTTTTTTTTTTTGCAGGCACGTAATTGTTTCATTTTATTTTCCCCCCATATTATTCTTTTTGTTAGTATGTATTTGAGATGCAGATTTTCTCCATACACCCTTCCCTTCTCCACAAAAATCTGTTTCCCTGTTTCTGACCATCACTCGGGATCTTTTATTTATTTATACTTGGGTTTTTCATACTCGAGAAACCATGCAATATTTAAGTTTCTACTTCTGATTTATTTCATTAAGGATAATGGTTTCAATGTGCACTCATTTGCTTACGAATGACTCAAATGTACCTCTCTTTATGGCAGAGTAGTACTCCACTGTGTGTATACACCACACAGTCAGTATCTATTCGTCCGTTGATAGACATAACAGCTACTTCCAAGACTTAGCCATTCTGGGTTCTGCTGCTGTAAACATGGGTATGCACGGCTCACTATAATATGATGCCTGTAACTCTTTTGGGAAGATACCCTGAAGAGCTAGTGCTGGTTCATACAGAATTTCCATTTTCCGTTTGTTGAGGAATCACCATACTGATTTCCATAATGTTAGTACACTACTTTACAGTCCCACCAGTAGTAGCAAGCTTCCTTTTCCCTCTCAGCCTCACCAGCATTTGTTGTTTCTTGAGTTACTAATAAAGCCATTCTGGCCTGAATAAGATGGAATCTCATTGTTGCTTTGGTTTGTATTACTCTAATGAATGTATTGATTGACCATTTATATTTCTTCTTCTCAGAACTGTCTATTCATTTCAATTATCTATTTCTTGATTGGGTCTTTTATTTTGGGGAGTCTATTTTTTTCAGTTCTTTATATATGCTAGGCATTAGCCCTCTGCCCAAGAAATAGCTGGCAATTTTTTTGCCCATTCTTTGAGTTCTCTCTTCACTCTGTCGACTATTTCCTTTGCTGTGCAGAAGCTTTTTAAATTTGATATAGTCTCATGTGTTGATTTTGGTGTTATCTCTTATGCAATAGGTATTCTGTTGAAAAAGTCTTTGTTTATGCCTATGTCTTTAGAAGTTTTACCTACTTGTCTTCCAGCAGATTCAGTGTTTCCATTTTAATGTCTAGGTTTTTGAACCATTTTGATTTGACTTAGTACATGGTGAAAGTTGTGGCTATAGATTCATTCTTCTGCACGTGGATAACCAGTTTTCCAGCACCACTTGTTAGAGTATGTCTTTTCTTCAGTACTTTCCCCCCTTTGTTGAAGATCAGGTGGCTGAGGGTACTTGGGGCTGTCTCTGCATTCTCAGTTCTGCTCCACTGATCCACCTGTCTGTTTTGTGCCGGTACTATATGTTTCTTTGTAAAATCATTGTTGCTTTGTAATATAACTGGATTCCAAGTCCTTCCGCTTTTTGTCCTGTTGCTCAGGATTGCTTTGCCTATTCGGGATCTCTTCCAATTCTATATAAACTTAGGATTGTTTTTTCTAGTTCTGTGAAAATGCTGTTGGTATTTTGAATGAAATTGCATCAAATCTGTAAATCAGTTTTGGTAGCATGGCTGTGATCGTTGGAGAGATTATGTCAATATGAAGGAATCAGGAACCACATCTGGATTAGGGTTTGGGAATCATGCCTAGATTGGGAATTAAGAACCAGCCTGGATTAGAGTATGAGTGATTTGTGGGCCAGCAAATAAGGGAAGAGCACCCACCCAGATGTAGAGGCCCAATTGGGAACTTGAACTGTATAAAAGGAGGGAAGAAGAAAGATTGCTACAGCTTCTTCGTCTGAGAAAGCTCTCACCTTCACAGTTGTCTATGGACACCAACTTGCTCCACGCAGCATACCTTCATCACAGATTTGCTCCAGCCTCGACTTGCACCTGTCTGCCTGTTGCTGATCTTCAGTTGCCAATCTTCAGGCTCCAGGTCTTCACCATTGTTCTTCAAACAGCCGAGATCTGCATCAGACTTTCACCAGCTTTCCTGCAGTCCTGGATGGGTTCTACTTCATGGCTGAGAAGCCATTAGACACTCCAGCTCTTGCATGTGCAGGCTGCCATCTTGGACTATCTCTATCCTCAGGTTTGTAAGCTTTCCGGATAGATCCTTTTTGTTATATTTTCTGTAAATTATACCATTTGACAGAACCAAAACTAATACAATGGCTATTTCGACAATGTTGTTTCTGCCTATCCAGGAATAGATAATTCTTATCATTTTCTAATGGTAAGAATCTCTTCAATCTCTTTTTTTTCAACTACTATAGTTTTCATTGTAGAGATCTTTCACTTCCTCAGTTAGAAAGTGAAAGATCTTATTCCTAGATTTTTAAATTTTTGCAGCTACTGTGAATGAGATTGTTTTCCTGATTTCTTTCTCAGTGAATTCATCGTTTGTGTATAAGAATGCTGCTGATGTGTATTTTTAAGGTACAGATGCTGAAATATCAGTTAAGACTCAAACAAGTTCCACAACAACTTCAGGAGAATCTATAAGAAGGTTTTCTGGAGGCATATTGCAAATCTTTAAATCACTCTTTCTGTACACCAGTCCATATGTTAAGGCTAGCGTCACATACAAGAATGGAGCACGGTCTCTCCCTTCAATATAGAGGAAAGAAAGAAAGAAAGAAAGAAAGAAAGAAAGAAAGAAGCAGGGGGAGAACCAGAGAAAGAAAAAGAAATTGATTATTTGAGAAAGTGTTTCCTTCTCTAATGGTTCCCATCTTGTTTGGCCTACTATGGTGTTAGTTACTGAGAAGCCCAAATTTGTTAGAAGAAAATGTCAACCTAAATATTTATATAGGAATATTTGGCTTAACCTCACTCTGCCTAGACTTCTTACATTATATGATGTATGGTACCATAAGCATAATATGCAGATGTCAAATTAAGTACAAGTTAGAATCGAGGTGATAATGTTTGATATTTTACAATAAAACATTTCTCATGACAAGAAACTGAAGTAGCTATGCCCCCAAAAACACACCTCAGAAGGACTCTAAGAGAAAACCAGCCCAAAATGATCTAAATGTGACTTCGTTCATGTTAGGTTCTTCCTTTTAGAATCTCAACTACTTAATTATAATCCTGGAATTGCACTTGATTCATTCTTGACAAGACCATATGTGCCCATTTTGCCAGATTCTAGTAAAATAGATATTCCGTGCCACGTCTCAACAGTCTGCCATTTGTAAAATTAGCAATTTCAGGGAAGCAAAAGGCTACTTGCAGTTTTGCTGGCTCAGCACCTCATTTGGTCCGCCTGCATATGCTGTGAGTAGAATTAAAGAACACAAAATTTTGTCTCTTGATAAATAAATCTGAATGCAAAATAGATGCAAAGCTGTGTCTTGAGAGACAAGGTTCATTTAAATCTCAAACTAGTTTTCATATCAGAAATCCAGCACTTGAGCCTGAAGGAAAACTTCCTTCGGCTCTGGAAATGTCCTTTAAGGACAGGGAAACCTGTCTGTCCAATGAGAAAGGACAGCACCTTTTTTTCTCACCTAAAGGATGATGTCAATTATGTGAATCACCTTGATTAAATTTTTCATAATCGTGTGTATTTACACAGAACTTCAGATGTTGGAAATATTTTCACATTTTATTACCTCACTTAATCTTTATGATGATCAAACAATATATAATGTGTGTTCTGCATTGGATCTGCAATGCCCCCCAAAGGCCTCGCATGTTAAAAGGTGATTATGGAGGTTGATTCGTAGATTTTTCTATGCTGTTAAGAGGAGGGGCCTGGCCGGAAGAGGGGTCACTAGGTCTTGAGTTGGAAGGGGTGGATAACTGGGACCTGGAAGGATATGTGCTAGCCTTGCCTTTCTTCACTCTCTTGGTTTCCTGTCTGGTTTCTGCCAGACTCTTCTGCCACTGCCACCCATCCATTAATGGTCTGAGACCTCCTGAAATTGTGAGCTAAAATAAACCTGTTTTCTCTTAAGTTGTGGGTATCAGGTATTGTGTCTCAGCAACAAAAGGGTTACAAAGACAGTAAGGACTTTGTTAGTTGCTGTGCAAAGGCAGAGGCTACAGTTAAGTGACTTGCTCCCAGTCACATGCTTCATAGATGTTAGAACCGGCCTTGGTGTCAGATTTCATGACCCCTAGTTCAAGGTCATTTCCACTGTCTCAACATGTTGAGGGTCATTTTAGAGCTGGCTCTCTGTTGGGGATGCATAACTTCTGTCCTGAAAGTACACTTTCATACTGAAGCTCCAGTTTGATGTTCTCTAAAAGCCCGCAGTTGGTGAAATTCAAAGAACGTCAGAAAAATATTTGAACCAAGGGGAAAATCCTGTCTTCAGCTTTGTTCTTTCCCCACTCCCTTACCTGGGAGAAATGGTCCTTCTTCCTACTTCACTGAGATGGGAGGGAAGGGAATGGTGCTCATGTCTCTCTGCAGGCTTCTCCACTCCACTGTTTATATTTCTGCCCAACCTCAACTGCAGTAATGGGGGCCCAAGTAATGGGGCTGGTGGGAAACCACCCTGTCAGAAAGACCAATGTGCCTCCCTTCCCAGGGATACTTGGAGAGACCTGGCCAGCTGAGATGCCCGAAGGCCTTCCCAGTAAAATCTGGGATCCTTCCATCAAATTTGCAAGTGCCTTTTCTTGCTTACCAGACTTCAAATAGGTATATGAAGTAATGGCTTTCAAGTTACAGAGACCTTTATTCAGCTCAGCTCTGTAACGTTTACAACTGAGTCTGAGTCTCAGTTTTCTCATATGGAACATGGGGTTCAGGGCCTCCACCTCATGGGATCCATGTGAGGATGGTACGAGATGATGTGACGAAAACTCTCAGCATGATGCCTGGATGCACCACTTACTGTCCATGGTAGATACTATTTTAAATAAACTCTCAAGGCTAATAATATTTATTATGCACATTGAGGGGAAGGAAGAGGACAAAAGGATGCTCAAGTTTGAGCCAGTTCTGAGAATCTTCTCCATGATTCCCCTCTGCTAGGCAGAAACTGCCTGCCTTTGAATCTGCAAATCACATCTAACTTGTTTCTGTTCTTCTTAGAAAAGCTCGTTAACTATAAATATTTCCCATCTCACCCACTGAATTCCTCCCACCACCTGGATACCATTTTCCCCTTTTTAATTCTTCCTCCCCTTGATGGTACCATGAGCGGTACGGCCTAGGGTGTGCTCTAAGCACCTACCATATGTTTTCAATAAAAAGAGAATGGCTATGCTGTGATTGCACTGAAAGGAGCAATCGCACATGGACTGGTAAATCCACTGGGGGTGTTTTCTAAGGAACTTTCATTTGTACTTCCAGTGCCCATCACATAAAATGCAATGCTCAGGTTTGAACAGCAGTGCACCTTTGAAGTAAACAAAGGTCTATTTATGAAATGGGCCTTAAGCAAGACATCTTCAGAGGAGGCACCTAGCCAGATGGTCATTATTTAAGTCAAAAGGCTTTCCATAGCAAGCGGATCCCTGGGCTGTGAAAACAACCTCCGACATTTCCCCCACGTTGGGCTGCAGAAGCAGGCCTAATCTTGGAGCAAAGGCAACAGAGCTGTCCAGTTCCCTGAAAGGGGCAACAGGTCCAAGGTTATTTTGGAGCTAAATGCCTCCTATTTTGTCACTTTCTTCCTATTCTATTCCAGTCTACCTTAAGGAATTGAGAGCTAAAAGTAAAATGCTAAAATCACAGGAAGAAAAAGCAAGTTTCGGGCAAGCGTGAGGAGGCGGATTTGTAAACACAGTGCATTGCTTTCTTTGAGCCAGAAAACTTCAGTGCTCCCTAATTAGCCCACCTGCATGTCCTTAGCAAATGGATTCCAGGAAGGTAAACGCACCAGGACTAAAGGAGCATATTGGGTTCAATTCAAAGCCATAAAAGTAACTGATTCCAAGAAAGCCATGGTCCTCCAATGCTAAAAAGACACAAAGATTCAATTAATCTGTTGCGTTTTTCCTCCACAACTGCAATGGGTATTCTCGGTGGATGGGGGAAGCCACGCAATCAGTGGTTTAAAAAAAGCATGATAAGCTCAAAGTAAAGTCACAGAGGTGGCAGTTATAAGACCAAGTCCTTTATATTTTCCAAGTCGGATGAAAGCTGAAGCCTTCAGACTGCCTAACTGCAGACTGATTGTCTTACCACTCTGTAAAAGCGCTTGCCAAGAACGCCATCACTACTGGAATTCTGGGCTCCTTCCCCATCTGAAACCTGACAAGGAGGATGGAATCACTTAGTATGTAACTGTGTAGAGAATAGCTGTCACTTTGAGACCAGTGTGAAAATAGGGGCCTGAGCCCAGTTCAATCTCTTCAGTGATGGCTGTGAAATGTGTCCACTTGTGTGTGAGTGTGTGTGTGTGCGTGCGGGCATGTGTGTGTGTGTGTGTGTGTGTGTGTGTGTGTGTGTGTGCGCTCATTTAGAAGGAGGGAATGAAGAAGAAGTTCTCCTTTATCCTCTGAAAGTGAAGCTGATCCCAGGATTCAATTGCAGCTGGCCATCTAAGAGGGAGCCCAGAAAGAGAAGGTGTGAAATACTGGAGAGGTGGCAGTGGGTGGGGGTGGAAAGGTCCTAGTCACAAGGTGGGGGCTGACTTTCCTTTAGTACAGTGTATCCATCCCCAGTGCTTGAAGTGTCCAAAATGACTGCTGGGGTCACACAAGGAAAGTATGTACAGAGCTGCTAACTGTGGTTAGAAACCTCAGAATCATGTAGCATTGCCATGGGACTCCAGGACTGTATCAGCTTGAAAAGGAATGTAGTTATCAAAATTGAGATTCTCATTGCACACCCATCCTACTGATCAGAACATTGAGGTCTCAAGAGCAGGGACCCCCTGCACTCACTCAGCAGCACAGCCATCAGGGACCCTCATCTTCCTGCTCACAACTCAGTGCTTGTGTCACTGTGCCATGCTGCCTCTTTGTAGCTAATGATTTCTAGCATTTTGTTTTTCTTTATATTTTGAAGGTATAGTTGTTTGTGTTTTACTTATTTAGGCTTCACAGAACACTAATGTATTCCGGTACTATCCTATCTGTACTACTGTCTAAAAAAAATCCCTTGAAGTGTGTCAAAACATATAGTGGGTTATTTTAAAGAGAAAAAAAAGATTCAGTAAACTTCTACAGAATACATCTTTTGAGTTAGCATAATACAAAGTTGATTCTATCAAAATGAAATCATATAAAAGCCTCCAAATCTCCTTATAGAATGCCACCACTCACCTTCAATGTCCCCAGCAACCACACTCCCCAGGCACTCAGGGGACAGAGCTGTATACCGTTATTGCAGCACTTTTCTAATTATCTGGTTACTTCCCATCTCCCCTAGCTGACTGTGGTTGCTTCAAGGGTGATAGTTCCCTCATCTCGAAGTCCCCAGAGCCTAGAAGGAGGGCCTGATCCAGAGTAAGTAGCCAGTAAATGTTTCTTAAATAACTTATTAGATTAGCATTATTCCACTTTACAAAGTTCTCACAAGCCCATTTCCCCAGGCACTGGATTAGGAGCAGTGGAAGTCCGTTATGCTAACGACATTTTGATTCTTTCAAATGGCGTATCAGGAAAGTAAGGCTCCCTCTCTTCCTTGTCCTTGTGAATGGTGAAATAGAGCCAGGGGCAGAATCCTTAAGAAAAGCACCAGCGATACTAACAAGGGATAAGTTTCCCAGCCTTGGAAGTCCTTTCAGAGAAACTGGTGGTTAGAATTTGGGATGATGACGTTGTTGCTGGAGATGCTTATCTGATGGAAAACATGTCTAATTAGACGCTAACTTGAGAGGTGAGGTGCTTTGGAGTAGGACAGTGTTGTCCCATGTAAGCCCCTAAATCCTGATATCTGCCTCACTTTACTTCACTGAGACATTTTCAGTGTCAGTGTCCCCATAAAACATTGTTCCCTCCCTCACCTTTGAGCTGTTGAATCCGCTTCTGCCACTCACTGGTTTTATGAGCAGTCTTCTTGTCAGCATGACTTCCCTGACCCCTACTTTCTTCATTATGATGTGGAGATGATATTGTTATTAACCACCCAGGTTTTCAGAGATCATTAAAGAAGATAATATGTGTGAGATACCAAGAAAATTTCAAAAGTTCTTAAAACAGAAAGAAAAGCGTTATTTATTTATTTATTTATTTATTTGCTTCTTTTGTAAATATTTCATAGGATACACTGTCCTCTCTACCTGCTGGAAAAGGCCAATAAAAAGACAGTAAAATTAGTAAAATTAAGGGCCAGGTGGGGTGTGAAGGAGGAGTCTGGAAAATGCCAGAACTGTGTTCCACGTCTACACACCTTGTTGTGCAGTGGCTCTCTATTACCCCCTGGCCTGCACTATGGCTGCAGATGGCCCAGAAGCCCAGTCCCCTCTCTAGAAACATGCCAACACCATGAGAAGGGCCTACACAAGAACCTGGTTGGTCTCTAACCAACTGATGTTCTGGCCTCCTCATTCTGTTGTCTCAAGGGACAGACCCAGCAACCTATGACACAGGAGCTTATAGTTCGTGCCTCCTGTAGAAATGAACACACAGGAAGGATTTCCTATAGGTATAAATATTCTATTTTCTCATTCAGCTCCATTTGCAGTTTACTAATTCTACTTCTCTTCCTTTATGCTGGACTCACTTTATATTCTTTGATTAGTTTTACTGCCTTGAAAATGGAATATTGATTATGAAGTAAAGTATGGAAAGGAATATTAACATCTTTGATTTAAAAAGAGGAGTTGGCAGTATTGTCCTCTGACGGATTACACAGTAAACTTCCAAGAGCCAAACCCCTAGGCCAGAAGTATTTCTGTGCCAAGTGGCTGTTTTCTGTTTTCTTCTCTTTTTTTGCTTAATACAGAAAGAGACACTGAAATGGACTCTCTTAGGTTCCTTGCATTCTGCAGCTCTCCAATGCCTCAAACAACTTCTGCTCCCCGCTCTTGGCTGGGTGGCAGTGGTAAGGTCAATAGAAAGAAAACATTACATGTGTGCATTCTCAAAGGAATTGAAGCAAGGGATGGTTCTAGAATGCTCTATGGAACCAAATTCTGGCAGGTAAAGAATCCTTCCAGTGTTTTTTTTTTTTTAAACCAACACCTAAGGGATCTAATTAAACATGTGGACTTTGCTTTTTATTGATAACAAAAATGGTCCATCAGATAAACTCAAGATGAGATGTTTCTCCTCTCTAGAGTAAATATTAATGCTAAGCTTTAAGGTGGATGGTGGAGTTTTTACAGAGCCTTAAGGGGTTTATAGATTTTAATTGGGACTTGTTTTGAATGAATCTAATTAGCACTGCCTGTAATACAAAATGCCTGCATGACATATAATTAGAGAAATCAACTCGTTAATGGGTGTGTGTGAAGGGCTGGTGGAGACAGAGATGAGAAAAGCTGTACATAGTGCTGGCTATAGAAAGCCGCCATGATGTCGCTGCCACCATGATGTCACTACCGCCATTGGCAAACTAACCAAGTAAGAGGAGAGAAACAAAACCTTGGACATGCAACAGTAATGGCAGCCAGTTATGTCATCTGCTTCTCATTTGTGCCTAAAATCAGGCAGCGTAATGATGATAACAGAACCTAACAGGCTTGAGTCATACTACCTGTGTCGTCAGTCACCTCTGACGTGAGAGAACCAGAGGCACCCTGTTCTCACCCTCACAGTCTGTGCTCGGCTCCTACACAAAGGCTACTTCTTTTTAGCCTCACAGATGAAGGGAAAGACTCTAAAATAGTAGCACTTTCCCAGGAAAATAAACTTTCATCCCAAAATAAACTTTTCAGAGTCAAAAATAGAGCAGAGCAGCTGTTCCCTTTAGAAGAGCCATTGCTAAACTTCTGGGGCACTAACTAATATTTCAAAGGTCAGCAATAACAGGTGACAACTCACTTTCATGCTCTAAGGCCCAGGGCATGATGGAGCCCCAAGAAACCAACTTGGCCTCTACCTCTTGGGTCCTGTGCACAAAAAGCACTCAACTGAGCCGTTGTGATTTTTCTGGCAGCAGGAAAGTCTCGGTCACTGACAGAGACACT
Organism: Ctenodactylus gundi; assembly: GCA_004027205.1. Lineage (NCBI taxonomy): Eukaryota > Metazoa > Chordata > Mammalia > Rodentia > Ctenodactylidae > Ctenodactylus > Ctenodactylus gundi. The sequence goes on along the minus strand of PVKB01003831.1, from coordinate 8,653 downwards.
TCAGATCTATGGTAAGATGGTCAGAACTAGAGAGAAAAAGGGCCCGATGGCACAGCTGCATTAATGAACTGAATCTTCGCACCCCCATTCTCTCCTGCCCCAGGAACATGATGGTCAGGTGGCCCTGGGCAAGGAGATGCTGCACTACAGTGATGAGAAGGAAGCCAAGCCAGGTCTGGAGGTGCAGGCTGAGAGGTGCAGGCCTGGAATCCCAGCACTCCCAGAGGCTGAGGCAGGAAGATTGCAAGTTTGAGGGTAGCCTGAGCAACTCAGTAACTCAGTGACGAAACTAAGGAAATGAAGGCAGACTAATGAACAGGCCTGCCTAGTTATAGACACGCTGTCCAGTTCCCAGGCGCCATATAGTGTTAGCTAAGCAGCCCGCTTCTCTCCTGATGTTGCCCTTCTTTGACTCCCTTTTCGTTGGAACTTTCCCCCTGAAGTTGTCCTAAGCTTCCAGCAAACAGCGCCTTTTTGCCTACTTTCCTTCCTTTTACCTACATTTCTAGTTTCTTATACTTGATCTCCAGTTCTCCAGCTCTGCCACATCTGCACCATGATGCCTAAAGGATGGGCTCCCTTCTAAGTCAAATGCCTTCCAGAAGCTTATAGACAAGGTGTCAAAACCACAAGGAGGGAAGTCAGACAAATGTGCTTTTCAATCTCAAGAATTCCCTAAAACTTTCAGCTGTAGTCTGAGATAAGGAGCTCCCTGAACCTGGATTTCCCCATCTGTAACATGCATATACAAGTAGTTACCTGTCTTAGTTACTTTCTCATTGTGGCAACAGGATACCCGACATCCACAACTTTAGGGAGGGAAGATTTATAGCTCACAGTTTCAGAAGGTCTAGTCCATTCACAGGTGGGTGGCTGGAAAATGGTGGAATCACATGGTGGGGCCACAGATAGAGCCAGAGCTGGTACTCGAAAGACAAAGGTCCTCATAGCATCATGGCAGAACCAGCACACATCCCTCCAGGACAAGCCCCAAGCATCCACCCCTTCCAGCCAGGCCCCACCTCCCAACAGTACAGAGTATCCATTGGTACAAAAGGCTTTTGGGGGATACTCCAGATCCAAATCACAACATTACCTCTTTCATAAAATTATCAGTGGTAGTTAATTTGTAAACATTTTGCACAATGCCTGGCACATAGTAAACACTCAAAAAGGTAGTTTTTATTAATTAGCAGATGTAACTTTGACACATGCTTCCCTGTACAAAGAGCTCACAAAAAACAGAGGACCTTTGCTGACCAACTGCATAACTGCCACCACAGAGTATAAAACTCCAAGCTGTTATTTTTATTATTAAATCAAAACTCTATTGATAATTTATATATAAAAATCAATGGTGAGCTAAAATAACTGGCTTTATTTACACCTCAGAGCCCATGTCTGTTATAAAACTATGGCTTGGAGCTCAATGATTCTTTGGGACTTATCCAAGTGCCAACTCAATGACAGTGCCATGACATCTGCCATGCTCAGCCCCACTCCCCACTGGGTAGAATCCTGCCTTGAACAGGTGTGCAAATACCTGGACACCACCTCCCACCTGATCCACAGGAAACAAATGCACCAGAAGCTGGAGCACGTGCTGGCCTTACCCTGGGTGATCACTATACTGCATGCCAGCATCTCTAGACACACCTACTTTCACTCTCCAACATAACACTTTCACGATGCAGAAGGCACTGGCTTGGGCATTAATATTGATTCTTCTTTAAAACAACTTGTTGAAACAGGCAGATTATTACCCTAGATACATACCTCATCAAAATGGAAGTAAACGACGACAATGTAAAAAAAAAAAAAAAGACATCCAGGTATATGTAGCTATTAACTGCTACTATCCCCATCATATGTTTAGTTTACCTCCCAAGGGACAATAAATAGGGAAGGCAGGCTAGAGGGTGGAAGGGGACAGGCTTGCAAAGAAAGTTTAGATCTGAAACCTCATGGCATGAGGGGGAGAGCGTTTTGTGCTATGTTCCCCGGTCTTTTTGACTCCAGGGAGCCAGTATTTGCTACGCAGTGGGTTGGAGGATCACTTTGAAGTGGTCAGCAGCAGCAGGAGGGCAGCGGGGAGTGACGCTCTGCCTCCTGTCAGATCAGCAGTGGCATTAGAACCTGACAGGAAACTGCTGATAGGAGGCGGGGCTTCGCTTGATGATCACTTTCTGCTCATGTTCATCTGTCCCTGCTGCCCATCCTTCAAAGGACATCGACAGGCACTGGTTGAGGACCTCTGGTTTAGTGCACCACATATGTGGTAAACACAGAATGTCAGTTTTGTATACAAGACGCCACCTTTGGCCTTTGGTGGCATTTATCAGTTTGGCCTACTGGCTGTACTCTGACGTGTAGAGCACAATATGGGAAAAATCAAACATTCAAAGTCCATTACCCCTAAAGGCCCACAACTGGAAAAGCCCCAAACACAGGAAGCAGAAAGAAAGGGCAAAGTCAGAGGGTCTGAGATCTTGACAAGACCTGGCCCAACAGCTCTTCTCCAGCCTCCCTGTGTCCCTCCAGCCTCCTTGTGTCCAGTCTCCTGCCCCTCCCACAGGCACTTTCCCAGCCTCAGTCTCCTCCCTGATACATAGTTTGCTGTGTGTGGACAGCTCAGCTAAATACACACCTTCCCCATGAGGCCAGCCCCCAGATCTCCCTCATCCATCCCGGCCCCATGTACACCTCGTCCTATTGAAAGGCATTTCATCAGAACCGCAAGCCAAAAATGAAGGTGAATCCAATGGCCAGAACTCCAGAGTTTCCAGCCTCTAAACAATAACACCCCTATCCCCACCCTTCCCCACAATTCAAAACTGCTCATTATGCTTCTGTGTCTCAATAGCCACACATTTTGTAAAGTATATGAAATTTAATATCTCGCAGGTATTCAAATCTAGCTCCAGTACACAAACACCCCCCACAGGCCATCTTGGATGAATAGATTGGAGCACGACTTGTTTATTATGCCAAATTTTGCCTTCAAACAGGATATTGTATCTACATCAGCAAGGAGATTTTAATATGAATATCATCCCTGCAATCTCCAAGCCTCCTTCCAATCTTGATACTCTAAGATTTTATACCTCTTTATAGAAATTGCCTTTTTGGGAAGATTAGGGCGTCGTGGTAGTATTAGCTGTGATGAGACTCTGCTTCTGTACCCACACTCGGAAGCAATACTGCAGAATCCTAGTACACCTAATAATAATTCAATCCATTGCAGAAAAAGAAAGCAGTCATTTCTCCTCTCTTTGTAGAGAAGGTTCTCATGAAGGAATGGAAAACAAGGGCCTGTAAACCCTTGTACCCAAGCTGCCAGTCCTAAATCCTTCCTGATTCTCTCAGAGCCACAAAGCTAACCCTTTGCTAAAAATGCCACCTCACTTGTCTTACGTGAACTCGTGTCGTTTCTTCTCTTGGAAATCACTCTCCACACACAAACCAAGACAGAGTTTTGGGATGATGATGGTGACAGTTGTTCTGCAAGTTAGTCTAAAGCCATCATTCCAATGTTTTTCTTGAGGCACAACAAAATGGCCACAGCAGGGCTCAGCAAGTCAGTAAATATTCAGGTTTTCCAAGCCATGAGATCTCTGTCACAGTTAGTGAACTCTGCTGTTGTAGCACACAAGCAGCCATAGACAATGCATAAATGAAGGAGCATGGCTATTCTAAAATGCCCCCCAAAAGTTTCATGTCTTTAGCTTTAGGGCTTTCAGAAGATGACCGGATCATCAGGGCCCTAACTTCAGCAGTGAATTAACCCACTGATGAAATCATAATTTGATGGCAGCATGGGGATGTCATGAACACTTAGAAAGTGAGGCCTTTTTGATGCAGTGGGTCTTGGGAGTGTCATCTCGGGGAATATATATAGTCACAGGCCCTTTCCTGTCAGATTCCTTATCTTTCTCTTGGCTTCCTGACTGCACTAAGTAAACACCATTCCTCTACCATGTCCTTGTGCCATGGTATCTCTGTCTCATCACAGGCCTAAAACAATGGTGCCAGCAGACCGTAGGTGGAAACCTCTGAAACTGTGAGCCAATCTTTCCTCCTTTAAGTTCTTTTACTTAAGAATTTTTCACTTTACTAATGGAGGCTAAAATTTGAATTTCATGTAGTTTTCCCATACCATTAAGCAACACTCTTTTGAAAAAAAAGTCTCAATCTTTGAAACATGTGAAAATCATTATTAGCTCACTGACAAAGCTGTATTTGACTTGTGGTTCATTGTTTGTCACCCCTTGTCCTAGAGGAATAACAGGCAGCATCATGTACTGGCCTTAAATTACAGGGTAAATAATCATAAATTATAATGACATTTGAGTTTATGATATATGCCAAGGGTTATGCTAAGCAAGTTAAATGTCGTGTCATACTTAATCTTCACAACTAATTTAGGAGGTTGGGATCATTTTACACTTGAGAAAGCTGAGGCGTACAAAAGCTAGTGACTTTCCCAAGGCTACAAAGCTACAAAGTAGCAGAGCCAGGATTAGAAACACATCTGATTGACTTCGAAGCCTATGCTCTTTACACTATAGAATGGCACTGCCAACTCCATGTTCATCAAACTGCCCAAACAGTGTCAAATAATGTCCCAGAAAGACAGGAACATAATGGCTCTAAATGAAAATAATAACAGCGATATGAATTAATGCACTGAGACAGTCATGACTCAAGAGTTGAAATTTGATTTTTCATTAAGTTTTCAGTAAAACATTGAAAATACTTGATTTTTTTTCAGACTGGCTGAGATAAAATAAGAAGCCTGAAGAAAGTCAGAACCAACTAAATAGAGCTGAATGGAGTGGAGGGAGGAGCAGTGGAGAGTGGCAGGCGTCATGCTTAGAGGGACTGATCGCTGTCTTCCTTCCATGGCTGCCTTTCTGTATTGAGTTCGCGTCAGAGTGGGCAAAACTGTTGAGTGTGGCAAAACGGAAAATGTTAACACCTTAAAAAACACAAAATGATTCAAAAAGTGGTTGATAGATTTCTCACTGTGAGGAGCAGGCACACCAGAAAGAGAGAATTCATGAAGCATGATATGGCCAAAGTGCAGGCAGTGTGAAAGGACACAAAGCAAAGTGACAGGAGGCAGAGGGTGCTGGGAATCAGAGCAAAGCAGCACCCACGCTAAAAGGCTCATGGGAAGGTAATGTCACAGCTGAGAAGCCTTCTGCTTGCATTCCCTCCAGAAGGCAGGCCAGAAACTCTGTATCAGTGTGAGACCATTTGCTCCTGAGGGATAGCTACGGCAGTAGCACACAACGCAGCCCAACTTATAACACAATTCCAACTTGGCAGGCTTGGCGCATACACTGTCATTCTGGAAGGACCCCTGCTACCTTCCCTCATCCATCACAAAATCTTGCTCTTGCAGGGCAGCAGAAAAAAAATCACTTTCTCTACATCCTTGTTCCAGAAGATCAGGCAAGTGAATGAAAATTGCTATCTGAAGAAGACACAGGATGAGCAAAAACCGGAGAGGGACCCTCCCACCCCCTGTAAAAAGATGTTCCACTCAGTGAGCTACTCCCTCCCCCAAAACCTCTTTTCCTATTTCCAACTGGTACTTTCCACACGTACTGGAATGCCTTTCTTCCTAACAGAGGAAAAGCACTGAATTATTTTGATATTTTAAAAACTGCTTGTAATATGAACAACTCAGGTAACTGAAGGCCATGGAACAAAGGAGATTATCTGACATTAAAACTCTGCAGTCCCTTCCACCTCTAGCCCCATAGACCTTGGGAGGACATTATCTGGTTACTCCACTTGCTAGTGCCCATGGCTGTGCTTTTCTCCAAATACCAGCTGCTGGCAAATCTACACTGCAAAGATACTAGGGAAAGACGAACTTACAGAGCCAAGTGATTTATTACAGAATTCCAGGTACCTGTCATTGATTTGGGGGCAAAGATCCAGCATTCTGGGAATCTGAGACAAGAGGACTACAAGTCTCAGTTCCACCTGAGTAACTTAGCAAGATCCTGTCTTAAAACTAAAAATAAAAAGACTGGGGATGTAGTTCAGTGTAACCGTCTTGGGTTCAATTTAACCCCCAGATGGAAAAAAAAATCCCACTTGAACCCATTAGAATAAGGAAGGGGATAACGTGCTATCACTTTAAATTCTGTCTCCCTGACCCAGGAAAAATGTGCCAAGAATTGGAAAAATAAGGAGGCTTGGGGCTAAATGGCTAAGAGATGTTACATCACTGCCCTCAATTCTATACAAATGAATATAGGAGCCAGGGCCAGTGGTGTGGTCCTGTAATCCCAGCACACCGGAAGACTGAGGCAATAGAACCACAAGTTTGAGCTCAACCCGGGTAAATTAGCAAGACCCTGTCTCAAAACCAGAAATAAAAAAAAAAAAAGAGGTCTGGGGACGTAGCTCATTGTGAAGGCTCTAGGTTGGATCTCCCATACCACACACACACAAAAGGAACTCTCAAGATGGTAGCTCTCAAATCAGTATGCTGGACTTCCCCCTAGTGACTCTCTCAGATAGGACAAGTACAGAGAACAAGAATCACACCACCACCTCCAGACAAGATTGCATCAAGTTACATCTACATCTATTCTCATATAGTGTAAAGTATGGCTTTTCCAGCATTTAGGCTGGAAGTAGATAGTGGGACCCAAGCATTCTTTTTTTTTAAACAAACTGCAGGTGATTCCGATGCAGACAGTTCAGAGATTACACTGAAGAGCACTATGTATCTCAGGAATGCATGCAACAAATATGTTTTGAGCACTGACCATGTAATAGGCACTGTGGATAGTAGGGGTACAAGAGCGTCATGGTCCCTACCTTTACTGAGCTTGGCCCATACCTGTAGGTCTCTAATATTGTTCGTTCAACTGGCTAAATGCACTTGGAGTTTCTTCTTATTGTTTCTTTTTCTTCTCGTTCATGTCCTTCTTGCCTGGATTACTATTCTAAGAAAGGTCTCATCCAAGCAACAGTCTCAACTTTATGATCCCATCACATGCCCCATAAACCACTTAGATGCTTCATTTACATTACTATGAGCTTCCCCAGGACAGAAATACATATTGTAGCGAGCAATACAAAACAAACCAACAGTGCCTCCTGACCTGCACTGAAAAATACTTTATCGACTTTAAATCCAACTGCATTGTTCTTTGTAACTAGTGAAATGACTCTATGTGATTGTTTGAAAAACGGACACAGCTTTAAGTTTAAGCCTCTGCCTGTGAGAGACGCAACTGGTGGAATCACAAGCTGGAGCTAAGGAAGAGTAAGTACTGCCCACTCACAATCCCATTTTCTGAACCTTTCATGTCACTGGCAATCAATCATGGTGTCAAGGGACAATAGGATAATATTTCCGAAAATACCATCAATGGATCTGCACCAGCATCACTCTAGGATGCTTGCAAAACAAGAGATCTTCAAGTTTTACTACAGGCCCCACTCAGTGTCTTCTCTACTGCCTTGCACGTTTGCTCTTTAACTCTGTGGACCCCTCTCACTCTGAATATGAACTCAGCCTTGTGATTTCCTTTAGCCAATGGGATGTTGGCAAACAGGATACAGGCAGAGTCTTGAAAAGCTTATTTGCATTTCCACTTGCTCTTATTCCATTAGGTGTACTTGCTTAAACCTATGCCACACCATGAGGCCAGGCCTTGACTTAGGTTTCTGAGAATAAGAGGAGCCAATTCCAGTTATCCCACCTGAGACCATTCTAGAAAACCCAATATATAGCTCCCTGCAGCTGAATAAGAGTAGCTACCATTAGACAAGCGTGGTCTTAGCAGTGAAACCACCTTATAGCAAACTCATAGAACATAAAAATATGGAACAGTTGTTTTAAGTCACTTCCGTTAGGGATAGTTTATCAAATAGCACAAGCCGAGGCACCAACTGAGCTAGTTTGGTGGAAGGAGTGATTCTGTAAATCAAAACCCTCTAAGCAACTGATTCTCATGCACAATCGAGTTTGAGCATCATTTCACCACTGTGTACACAGAAGTGACAAAGGAAGTCAAGAGTCGCTTAAAGGTACTGCCCACAAACCAAAACCACGGCTCTGCTGTGAGCAGGATTTTATATAATGTGTCTACTCCAGATTTCTTAGCTTTCAGCCATGGAAAAGCCACTGCTTTAGGCTGTGAACAACTCAGGAGACCCCCAGCAAGCTAAAAGGGCTGTGTTGTAAGATTTTTTTGTTTAATTGCAGCAAAGTATATACAACACAAAAATTACTGCTTGAATTATTTTGGGGTGTATAGTTCAGTGGTACTAACTACATTCACCTGACGCAACCATTACTGCCATCCACGTCCAAATCATTTTCAGTCTTCCCAAACACAAAGTCCGTAGTCACTTAAAAAAAAAAAAAAACCTCCCCATATACACTTTTCTAGCCTCTAGCAGTCATCATTCTATTCTTTTTCTATGTTTTTTTTTTTTTTTTTTTTTTTTTTTTTTTTTTTTTTTTTTTTTTTTTTTTTTTTTTTTTTTTTTTTTTTTTTTTTTTTTTTTTTTTTTTTTTTTTTTTTTTTTTTTTTTTTTTTTTTTTTTTTTTTTTTTTTTTTTTTTTTTTTTTTTTTTTTTTTTTTTTTTTTTTTTTTTTTTTTTTTTTTTTTTTTTT
>PVKB01003830.1:114980-174652 GCA_004027205.1 Ctenodactylus gundi | reverse complement strand
CAGCCCTGGATCTCCCAGGTAGATCAAAATCAGTAGGCAGTTAAGGGCCTGTTGGGTTAAGCTCAGGAGCTGTGGCCAGGCAAAGGTGCATGGAATTACCTCCTGGGTCAGATACAGTAAGTATGTACCTGGCACAGGTTTGTATCTTTGGGTCTGTGAGATCTGAAAAATGTGAGTTAAGCAAGTAGACAGAGAAAGGCCTGTCAGGTAAGGTCTAAGGAGGGCCAACTTCACATAACTGAGTGTGTTTGGTAAGAGCTAAGAAGCTGAAATCACCATTAAGCCTAGAGAGGTAACAGTGAATGGATGGATGAGGTGGAAGCAACTGAGCTGTGAAATCCAGGTAGGCTGAACTGTCTATCCAATGCTATCTCAGGAGATAGCATCATGCACAGGTAGGCAAAGCTGGCCTCCCTGGAGTGATCTGAGGAACCAGGGTTAGGCCCAGGTATGTAAAGTTGGTCTGCCAGCTATATTCTGAGGAGTCCAGTCCTGTCATGGAGGTAGAGCTAGCCATCTGAAGAGCCAGGGTTTTGTACAGGTAGGCAAAGCTAGTCTGTCAGATGTAGTCTTGAGGCCTGAAAGGTCAGGGTTGAACACGGGTAGAGTTGACTACTTCAGAAGTTAGATTGAGGCAGATATACCTGGATCTTCATGGTAACACCTGAAAAAAGAGTTAGGCTTTGCTATGTACAACTGGCCATCCAGATTGGCACGAGGACCCAGAGTCAGGCTCAGGTGTGTAGAACTGGACTTCCAAGCTTGGTCTGAAAAGCTAGGGTCATGCATAGGTAGGTGGAGATGGCCCTTCAGGTAAGGTATCAGGACTTGAGTTCAAGCATATGTAGGTAGAGCTTACCTGACAAGTGGAGTCTCAGAAGCCAGCCAGGATCACAGGCAAGTAGACAGCTGGACTGCCACGTGAGGTCAGGGGAGCCAAGATGAAGCCAAAGGTAGGTGAGGCTGGCCCATCAAGGCAAGGAGCCATGGTCAAACATGGGTAAGTATAGCTGGCCTGTCAGGGGTAGTCTGAGAAGGTAGTGTCCTGTACAGGTAGGTAGAGCTGGCCATCCAGGTGTGGTCTGAAGAGTCAGCTGTGCACAGCTCCAGACATCGTCTGGAGGCCTGAAGAGTTAGGTCTGAGTACAGGTAGGCAAAGTTGGCTCTTTCAGGTGTGTGATTCAGGCACAGGTTCTTGGACACTCAGAAGAACCGGGGCTAAGCTTACATGAGTGAAGCAGCCTCTCAGGTCAAGCAGGGTGCCGAGAACCTTGGTGGAGGTCTGCAGCCTGACATCAGACATAAGTGTGTGGGTGTCAGCTCTGAAGCAGGGACTTGGCGCTAGAGGTGGGTGTACCGGGGTCTCCCAGGTGAAGTCCTGGGGGCATGGTTCTGGCTCAAGTGTGTCGACCTAGATACTTGAGATTAGACCCCATGGACATGGCTCAGTCTCAGGTTGGCAGAGTCCCATCTCGGGTGGAGCACAGGTATGAAAAGATATTCCTGACAGGTAAAGCCTGAGACTCCTCAGTGTGGCTGCTAGTGCTGCCGGGAAGTGGAGGATGGTATGTTAGATCTGTCTATGAAGCATGAGAAACTGAGCCAGGTTGCGTGGAGTGTGCTGGGTTCAGCCCATGTAGATCTGGATCTCCAGGAAGGTGTGAGGAATTGAGTTGGCCCAGAGAAATGGACCTGAGTATGTTCGTAGAAGTAGAAGGGTCAAGGTTAAGGTGTTTGGAACCTGGTCTGCCAGCCGCAGTGTCTGGAACCTAGTTCTGCTTGGTATGTAAGCCCACAGTGGTGGTACTGGAGATGGACACAGGTAGGCCTAGGTAGGTCTCCCAGGTGAAGCCACTGACCGTGTGCAGTGCTGGCTGTGTCTGTGATCTGATGTGGACCCAGGATCCATGTGGAAGAGGTATATACATGGTCTCAAGTGAGTTCTTGCTACCTGGATTCAGATACAGAGGTCCCACCCAGGCTTGGTAAGTGAAGTGGGCGGGGCAGGGTCTAGCTCAGGAACGTGTAATTGGTGTAGGGGCCAAGCCTGAGAAAGAAGTCAGGCACAAATGAACCTTTTCATGGCTGGGCGTGGTGGCCCATGCCTGTAATCCCATCACTTGGGAGGCTGAGGAGGATGACTGCCGTGAGTTGTAGGCCAGACTGGGCTACATAGGGAGCTCAGGACCAACCCGGACCGTGGAGCAAGACCCTGTCTCAAAACAACAACAAACCAAATGAGCCCTTCAGTGATGGGATCAGACAACTAAGTCAGAATGTCATAGTCATCATAGGCTGTGTTCCTAGGTCTGCCCCTGAGGTCCCCGGAACCTAGGATCACGGAGCAGAGGAGACAGAATTCCCTGAACCAAGTCACCTACCTGTTCTCTCCACCCTGGTTGGGCTGACGCACAGAGCCTGTCTAGGAAGTGGTCTTAAGCATAGGGTCTTGTTGGCATAGGGTGTAAGTTACTCCACAGGGAGAAAAGGTAGGATTATACCTGTTTATATGAGGTTGGCTAGACTGGGAAGGTGCCACACAGAACATCGACCTGGCTCAGGTCAGTATCTAGGAGGTATGGTGAGAGGCCTGCAGCAGGTAAAGGTGAGGCCTGGGGACTTGTGTCTACAGACGGAAGGCGTGACGGCTCAGGTCAGACTCGGCATTGCTGGGCCGTCCTGGCAGTGAGATTGGAGGATCTGCTGTCGGCCAAGATCAGGTCCTGGGTCTGTCGGTTTGAGGTCGGGCTGGCTGCGCAGGTCCAGTGTCTAGGACTAGGTCTGTGAGGCAGGATCTGTGAGGCCATGTCAAGCCCAGTGTTTGTCAGGTAAGGTTACCCCAAACCTGGGCCCTTGGCAGATGAAGGGCTCCCTTTCATGTCATTGTCCAAGCCAGGAGCCACTGGCCACTCTTCACCCCCCAGATCAGTCCTCTGCTCACCCTGGCGCAGAGTAGCTCCATTACCTGGATAAGCGCGAGGCTAGGGAGCAGCTTCCTGGCCCTGGTGCTCACCTGTCCCGCCCACTGCAGCTCTTCGGCCTTGGCTCTGCGTTGACCTTCTGCTCCTCACTGCTTCCTTGTATTCTGTGTTTCACTCTGCTTCCTTCCATTCAGCCTGAGGCTTGCAGGAGAGAATTAAGCCCAACAACCAAGACATCCACTGAAGGCCTGTGTGAAAGTCTGTCCTTTGTGTCTGTAGGGCTGTAGCCTTGAACCACCCTTGAGAACTGTTTTTATTTTTTGAGACTGGTCCTGAACTCACTGTGTAGCCCAGGCTAGCCTTGGACTCATGACAATCTTCCTGCCTTGGCCTCTTGAGTCCTGGGATTACGGGCATGTGCCACCACATCTGGCTTTCTGTGGTGCTGGGGAATCAAGCTCTGGGCCTTGTACTTGCAAGGCAAGCACTGTAACCACTGTGCCATTCCTCCAGGCCTGCAAATCATTTTCTTTGAGGCTTAATTCTCTTACTATTGAGAAGGCTGCTCTTGCCACAGGACCTTTGCATATGCTATTCTGGCTGCTATAATGCTTTTTCAGTGCTTGTTAGATGATGTCTGCTAATTTTTTAGAGGTAGAATCAAGCATGTAGCAGACCCTTTTGTAATTGCTCTTGCCACCATATTCACTGTCCTGAGCACATATTTCTTGGTTCATAATTAGTGGTGACTTTCATCTGCATCTCTCTGCTGCTGGGCTGCTTGCATTGCTTGTGCTAGGAATGTTGCAGATGCTCCCTGAGCAGCTGCTGGGGAGCGGCGTGTGGAGCTCGACGTGGAGATGCTGGAATGTGGAGTCGGCCGGTGTGGCCGAGAAAACAGTAACTTGTAGGTCAGGTGGTGTCTCTGCACTGATCCTGAGATGAGTGAGGCCTGTGTCGCAGGAGGCCGAGCAGGGCACAGGCCCGAGGTTCAGGGTTTGTCAGCATTGCCGGAGGAACTGGGAGTGGGGAGAGGCAGGAGGTTCTGGCTCTGACAGTATCTGAGGAAGCAGAACCAGGCACAGGTAGGAGATGCTGGGCTGGTGCTTGGGGGTTGGTGCCCAGGGAAGAGAGCCTGTGCGCCTGAGGAGGCAGGGCCTGGGGCACATATGGTACCCTGCAATTTTCCACGTGAAGATGTAAGGCCTGGTGCAGGTTGAGACTGTGGACCTGCTAGGTCTGAGGAGGCAGGGCCTGGCGCAGTAGGAGGCGCTGGGTCCGTGTTCTGGTGAGGGGCCTTGGGCACAGGAATAAAGCTCAGGGCCTCTCAGTGTCCGAGGAAGCCCTGCCAAGACGAGCATTAGCTCGGAGGTCTTTGTGTCCAGCAGCAGACACAGGTAGGGCATGCTGGCTCTTTTATGGTCCACAAAAATGTATCTGGGCATAGTATGTGATGATGGGTCTGGGCACTGGCACAGGTATGAGGCCAGTGGTCTCTGTGTGTCTGAGGAAGCAGGTTAGGGACAGGTATGAGCCTCTAGGTCAGTCATTGGCCAAGGAGGAAGCCAGGCCAGGCACAGGTACAAGACGTTGCGTCTGACCATCAGTGGGCTCAGGTATGAGGCACCGGGTCTGCCACTGTCCGGGGCGGCCAGCTGGGCACAGGTACGAGGCTCTGGATCTGTTGTGCTCCTAAGGTGAGGCTCAGGTATGAGACACCGGGACTGCCACTGTCCGGGGCGGCAGTTTGGGCACAGGTATGAGACTGGGTCTGCCAGGATCTAAAACGGCAAGGTAGGCCCAGGTATGAGGCACTTGGCCTGCCAGTGTCTGATGAGGTGGCCCTGACACAGGTATGAGGCTTGGGTCTGAATGTCAAAGGATGGAGGTGAGGCACAGGTATGAGTACTTGGTCTGCTAGTAACTGAGATGAGGCCTGACACAGGTACAAGAGTCTGGGTCTGTCTGAGGATGCAGGTGAGGCACAGGTATGAGGCCGTGGTCTGCCAGTGTCTGCGGAGGTGAGGCCTGGCACAGGTCGGAGGCTCTGGGTCTGCCAGTGTCCGAGAGGCAGGTTAAGTTCAAGTCTGAGGCCCTGGGCGACCCAGCATCTGAGGAGGCAGGAGCTGATGCAGGTGTGAGGCTTTACGTCAGTGTCGTGGACTGGTCCGTGCATAGGTGCGAGGTTCTCGCTCTTCCGGAGACGCGGCCAGCTAGGGTAAGGTCTCGGGTCCAGTTGGCGGCTCTGGCCAGTCCCGCGTGCAGTCTGTCCAGTTGGTCGGCCCAGGCCAGTGCCAGCACTTGGCCTGCTGTGTTCCCTGCTAGAGGTGGGTTGGTCGCGGGCTCTGCAGGCGGTACCTGTGGAGGAGCAGAGCCGTCCGGGACAAGCCGAGGCAGGAGGGAGGGGGGCGGGCTGTGCCGGCCCTCTCTCAGCACCTTTTCCTGTCTCTCCTAGTGGGTAGGGGGTCGCTACTCGCTGTGGTCGGCCATCGGACTCTCCATTGCCCTGCACGTGGGTGAGTGTTTATGGGTGCACTAACGAAAGTGCACGCAAGGCCCGTAGAAGAGGGCGTGTGTCCCCGGGTGCCCTGCTGTCCCCGCAGACGGCTGGTCTCCCTGCCATTGACTGGAACGTGTCTGGGAGGAAGGCCCCAGTTTCCTTTTGGGTTACAGGCTGGCCTTTCTCCTTGTCCTTTGGTCTCCTGTCCTGAGCAGGGCCAACTCTGATGAGGGAGGATTGCTGAAGCCCCAGTCCTACCGGGTCCTGTTGCTCCTGGCTCCACACCCAGGCCTTTCCTGGTTCCAGAAGCAGCTTTGCCCACTGCCATGGCTCTTTCTGTTGACACTGCTTTTGTGTCTCAGGTTTTGACAACTTTGAGCAGCTGCTCTCAGGAGCTCACTGGATGGTGAGTACCCTGTGACAAGAGATGTGCACCGGTCCGGTCTGTGCCGCCCTCTCCCCTGCCCCACCCCTGCAGCCACGTAACTCCCACTTGCCCTACTTCCATTTTAGGATCAGCACTTCCGCACGGCTCCCCTGGAGAAGAATGCCCCCGTCCTGCTGGCACTGCTGGGAGTCTGGTACATCAACTGCTTTGGGTGTGAGACTCAGGCCTTGCTGCCCTATGACCAGTACCTGCACCGCTTTCCCGCCTACTTCCAGCAGGTACCAGCTACCAAGCCACGCCTTGTGGTGGACAGGGCCTATTGGGGCCTTGGAGGGTCAAGAGCCCAGATGCCCTGCCTCCTTCCTTGCCACCGTGTTGAGGCCTGGTTGGCTATCATGATGACCTGGCTTCTCTGGGACCTGGCTTGGCTTCAGGTCAGCTCAGCCAGGCATCACTTCCTTCTTCATAATTACCTGGTGTGCCTCCCGTAGAGTGAGGCTGTGAGTTCGGACCCCCGTGGCCTTACCCTGCCTTTACCAGTATTGAAAAACAGGTCCATACCCCATCTGTGCCACCTCTTTGGGCTACATAGACCTACCTGAGATCCTCAGGTGAATAGCCCCTGGAAAGCCCTTCCACCTGTTCATGCCCTCCTTAGTAAGACGAGTCCTTGCCCTGCTCCCTTGGGCAGACATTCCCACGCCCAGAAGAGATGAATCCTGCCATTGAAGGAGGTCTAAGACCCCTGGTTGTCTGCATGAGGGCTGCCATGGCCAAGGTCCAGGTAGCTCCCAAACAGCCAGTGTCTAGAGATGTGTGATAGTCGTGTGTCCCCTCCCCCACCCCCCCAAAGACTACCCACTGGACTCCAGACTGCTCCTCCCTTAAGAGATTAGTTTAGGGGACTGGAGGAATAAATAGCTCAGTGGTTAAAGTGCTTGCCTAGCAAGCTCAAGGCCTTGGGTTGATTCTCCAGCACTACCTAAGCTGGACATGGTAGCGCATGCCTGTAATTCTAGCACTCTGGAGGCTAAGGCAGGAGGACTACCGTGTGCTCAAGGCCTACCTGGGCTACAAACAGAGTTCAAGACCAGCCAGGTCAACTGAGTGAGACCCTGTTTCAAAAAAAGAAAAGAGGGGGTATAGAGGAATAGGTTAGTGGTTAAAGTGTTTGCCTAGCAAGGTCATGGCTCTGAGTTTGATGCCCCACCACCACATAAGCTGGGCATGGTGGTGCATGACTGCAGTCCCAACACTTGAAAGGCTGAGACAGGATTGCCTTGAGTCCAAGGCCAACCTGGGCTACATAGTGAGTTCAGGACCAGTCTGGGCTAAAGAGTGAGACCTTATCTTAAAAAAGAAAGAAATTAGTTGAAGATGATCACCTTTGTGGGGGTTTTGTGTTTGTGGTACTGGGGTTTGAGCCTGATGCCTTCATGCTGAGCTAAATCCTCAGCCCGTTTTTAGTTCTGATTTTGAAACAGTGTCTTGCTAAGTTACCAAGTTGCCCAGGCTGGGCTTGAACTTGCAGGCCTCCTGCCTTATCCTTCCAGAGTGCTGGGATTACAGGTCTCCACCTCCAGGCCCAGTTTACCAATTCTGTTTCTGTTGTTTAGTTTTTTTGGTGCTGGGGATTAAACTTAGGACTTATTCATACGTACCATGTGCTGTACCACATATTTTGTTTTTAAGATCTTCCACTTCCCTCCAAACCCACCTTTGCTTAATCATGGGTCCTTCCTACAAAGTAGTCTTTTTATTTTATTTATTTATTTTGATGCAGGGTCTTGCTCTGTAGCACAGGCTGGTCCTGAACTCACTTTGTAGCCCAGATTGGCCTTGGACTCAGAGAAAGTCCTGCCTCAGCCTCCCAAGTGCTGGGAATTACAGATGGGTGCCACCACGCCCAGCTTTATATAGTGCTGGGGAATTGAACTCAGGGCCTTGCATTTACAAGGCAAGCACTTGAATCACTGTGCCATTCCTCCAGGCCTATTTTTTAAGACAGCATCTTGCTCTGCAGTCCAGGCCCATAGTTCTCAACTCACTGTGTAGCCCAGGCTGACCTTAAACATGCAGTGATCCTCCTGCCTCAGCCTCCCAAATAGTAAGGTTACAGACCTGTGCCACTACAACTGGCTTTATTTATATTTTTGAGATAGGGTCTCACTCTAGTTCAGGCTAGTCCTGAACTCACTATTTAGCCTAGGTCGGCCTCAAACTCAAGGCAATCCTCCTGCCTCAGCCTCCTGGACAGAATAGTCTGTCAGTCAGAAAGCTCGGGAGCCCATGGACACACACATTTGCAGGTCTACCTGACGGGCCTTGGACTTTCTGGATAGGACTTCAGTGTACGAAGGAGCAAAACTTGCAGGTAGAGTGCTGGTTTTTTGTCCCCCTTCCAGGGTGACATGGAGTCCAACGGAAAGTCCATCACCAAGCCCGGCATCCGCGTGGACCACCAGACGGGCCCAATCGTGTGGGGGGAGCCCGGGACCAACGGCCAGCATGCATTCTACCAGCTCATCCACCAAGGTGGGGCCCCTCTCGGGCCTGGGAAGGAGGGGTGCTGGGGGCCGGGCATGATGGCACAGTATGTGCTGTGCTGTGCTGTGAGGCTGTGGGGTAGCTCCCATGGGCTGGGGTTGTGTGGGTGACCACAGTGCCCTCCACAGGCACCAAGATGATACCTTGCGACTTCCTCATCCCTGTCCAGACCCAGCACCCAATACGAAAGGGTTTGCATCACAAGGTGAGAACCCCGTCCAGACCTCACGCTTTCTCGAGCTCATATCACATCTAGACCTCTCTCTCTCTTTTAATGATAATAGTGATCAGACACAAGAGCTTCATACTGAGCTACATTCTCCAGCCCTTTTTAAATATTTAATCTTTAGAGAAGTTCTTACTATGTCACTAAGACTGGGCCTAATTAAACTTTTGATCGTCCTGCCTCAGCCTCCCCAAGTGCTGAGATTAGGAATTGTGCCATCACGCCTAGCTCTCTGGAGACTTCTTCATGCTTTGCTCAGCAGTTACATTAGTTTTCTGTTGCCTCCATAGTAAATTACCACAAACTAATGACTTAAGACAACACTGTTATCTTAGAGTTTCCAGGAGTTGGAAGTCCAGCAGATTAGGTACCAGACTCTGCTGAGTTCCAGTCAGTAAGGGTTCATAAGCTAAACGTGATGTCTTGGCAGGACTCTGAGAGTTCATCTCTACATGATTATAGGAACCAAAGTCCAGGTTCCTTGCTGTGGGCTCAGGGTTGCTCCTGAGCCTTTACAAGCTACTGGCTTTCCCTGGCACGTGGCCCCTCTCATCTCAGAACTAGGAGTCCTTTGGGAACATCCACCTCTACCCCAGTACTGGAGATTGAACCAGGGCATTTGCACTAAGCTATGTCCTCAGCTCTTCGTTTTTTTATTTTAGAGTGTTAAGTTGCTAAATTGTTCAGGCTGTTTGAACTTGTAGCCCTCCATAGAACTGCTTCAGCCTTCCATAGAACTAGGATATGTAGCTTGGGAGTATGGGTGTTGGTTGGCTGTTAAAATGTTTACCTAGCAAGCACAAGGTCCTGGATTTGATTCCCAGAGCCACGTAAGCCGAGTGTGGTGGTGCACGGCTGTAATCCAGCACTGGAGAGGCCGAGGCAGGAGGATTGTTCTGAGTCCAAGGCCAGCCTGAGCTTCATAGTTAGCTCAGGACTAGCCTGGACTATAGAGCGAGACAGACCCTGTCTCTAAATAAAATAAAATAAAATAAACCAAAGTGCTGGGATGATAGGCGTGGGCCACCTCACTGGCTGCGATTAAGTGTGAAGCTTTGTTTCTCCTGTGTACCTCTCTTCTCCCTTCCTATTCTACTTATTTAAGGGCCCACGTGAATAGATTGGGCTCACTGGATCATCCAGGGTAATGTCTAAGTTTCTTCTCCTCCTCCTCCTCTTCCTCCTCCTCCTCCTCCTTCTGCTGCTGCTTCTTCTGCTTCTTCTTCTTTTTTTGAGACAGGGTCTTGCTCTGTAGTCTAGGCTGGTCCTGAACTCACTGTGGAGCCCAGGCTGGCCTTGGACCCAGGGCAATCCTCCCGCCTCAGCCTCCTGAGTGCTGGGATTACAGGTGTGCGCCTCTGCGCCCAGCTTATATGGCGTGTGGTGCTGGGGAATTGAACTCAGGGCCTTGGCTTGCTAGGCAAGCACTGTAGCTGCTGTGCTGTTCCTCCAGCCCCAAGGTTCATTCGTTCTTTTTTTTTTTCCATTACTGGGTATATTAAACCCAGGGCCTTTGTTCTGAGCTATATCTCCAACCCTTTATATTGTTTAATTGAGACAGGTCTTACTACATCTCTTAAAGTTCCCAGGCTGGCCTTAGACTTGCAGTCCTCCTGTCCTCCTGTCCCTGCTTCCCAGAGTGTTAGGATTACAGGTGTGCGACCATGCCTTGCTTATTTTTAAGGTTATTAGCCTTAATTCCACACGTACAATCCCTTTTTCCTGTACTATAACACGCACAGGCATTAGAACAGCAAGGAACTAAGACCCTGGGGCCACAGTACTCCCTGTCACTGTCTGACCAAGTCCCTGAAGAGCATTTAGTGGCTTGTGTTGAGCGCACTGAGCAGCTGAGGATCATGCAGCCACAAGCCTTACCCAGTGAACGAAGGCTGAATTCTGATTCTTCTCTGCAGTTCTGTGATCCACTACTACTGAGTAAAAGAAACTGAGGCTCAGCTAGGAGAAGTGATGCCTCTCAGGTTCTCTTTTTAGTGCTGGGATGGAACTCAGGGCCTTTTACGTGCTAAGCAAGGGCTCTGCCTGAGCCATATTCCCTGTTCTCTTAGTGTCTTAACAGATAATACAAGGGGGCTGGAGGAAAAGCTCAGCCAGCTAAAGTTCTTGCCTAACAAGTGATAAGTAACAGAGTTTGATTCCCCAGCACCACATAAGCTGGGCATGGTGGTGCATGCCTATAATCCTAGCACTCAGGAAGCTGAAGCAGGAGGACTGCTGTGAGTTGGAGGCCAGTCTGAGGACATAGTGAGCTCACAGCCATCCTAGACTTCAGAGCAAGACCCTGTGTCAAAAATAAAAAATAAATCAAGTAATACACGTTCTTAGCATAGTTGTTAGCAGAGACCTTGGCGAGTGCTGTGCATTCCTTAAAGAGTAGTCGTCGCCATTGTTCCCTCCCTGCTGGTATCATCAGGTGTACCCTCCTATTCTCCCTCACTCCAGCTGGGCTACCAGTGGTTGACCTGGGTCAGGACTCACCTCAGTTGACAAGTGCCACCGTGCCACAGCTGTGTCCTCTGCTGAAACTCCAGCAGTGTAACTGGAATCTCTTGTTAGATCCTCCTGGCCAACTTCCTTGCCCAGACGGAGGCCTTGATGAAGGGAAAATCGACAGAGGAGGCCCGGAAGGAGCTCCAGGCTGCTGGAAAGAGTCCAGAGGACCTTGAGAAGCTGCTGCCACACAAGGTGAGCTTTGCTGAAGTCCATGTTGGGGTGGCATGCTGCAGCTGGAACAAGATGTTGTGGGGTCAGGGCATGGGCTTATAGAGGGTGTGGCTTGCCCTACAGTAAGAGATTCTGCCCTCCCAGATCTGTTTGTCCCATCCTTTGGGGCAGGGTGTCTTCCCATGATAGAGGTTTGGGGGTCAAGATTAACTTGAGGGCATTCCTTGTTTTTTCTGAAGGTCTTTGAAGGAAATCGCCCAACCAATTCTATTGTGTTTACCAAGCTAACACCATTCATTCTTGGAGCCCTGATCGGTGAGTGAATAGGGGAGAGGCCTAGCCCGGGTCCGTTGGACAGAACCTGGGGAGTCCTAACCCTAACCGTGCTATCTGCCACCTCTGCAGCGCTGTATGAGCATAAGATCTTCGTTCAGGGCGTCATCTGGGACATCAACAGCTTTGACCAGTGGGGGTAAGTGGCTGACTCACGGGGATGGGGACTGCCTGGCTTAAAGATTTCAATAGCAACACTGAAACCTCCTCACCCTCTTCTTACACCCTTTCTGGCAGAGTGGAGCTGGGAAAGCAGCTGGCTAAGAAAATAGAGCCTGAGCTCGAGGGCAGCGCAGCAGTGACCTCCCATGATTCCTCCACCAATGGGCTGATCAACTTCATCAAGCAACAGCGGGAGGCCAGAACCGAATAGAATAAACTAGCATAAACGTAGCTGAAGTCCCTGCTGTGTCTTTTCCCTCTTCAGAATCTGCACTGCATGGTCCTGCTCCTCCCTGCCCAGAGTGTGCTCTGGTTGTGTGCAGATTTGGGCCACAAGCCCTTGGGAAAGCTGGCTGGACTCGACACCGCAGCCCCTTTGTGAACACCCTCCCTCATTTCCAGTCAGCTGAAATGCTACAGTGCGGCTGATTTTTCTGATCTGTTCACATCAATCACATCCCAAGTAGAAAAATAAAGATGTCACAGAGGAGGGTGTGGGCTCTGCCTCTTAACTGTTTCCCAGATGGTGCTTCACAGGACAGGCAGAACGCCTGCCTGGTGGCCGGGAAGAAGGGTGCACCATGATGCACAGCTGGCTGTAAGGGTGGACGGTACCCTGAGAAGAGGCAGACACAGCCCGGGTCAGCAGGACAACTGGACTTGAATCAGATCCCACCTCTGCCTCCTTCCACTTCTTACCTCTAATTTTAGAGAAATTGCCTACTTCCTTCCATTCATCGGATAGTTCTTCAGACCACATTGAGATTAGGTCTCTTCTCACATGAATTTCTGGCCATGATCGAGAATAGTCACATCTTCCAATTAAATACTTACATACTGCTTTCCTTCTATGACTGCTTTTTTATCTTAAGATAATACATAGTATCTTTGGCCAATTAAATAGAAAAGACATTTTGTTTGTTTAAAAACAAAAAAGGGGAGACTATAGGAATAGCACAGTGGTGAAAGTGTTTGCCTAGCAAGCACAAAGCCCTGGGTTTGGTTCCCCAGCACCACATAAACTGGCCATGGTGGTGTGTGCCTGTAATCTCAGCACTTGGAAGGCTGAATCGGGATTGCCAAGAGCTCAAGGCCAACCTGGGCTACCTAAGTGAGCTCAGGACCAGCCTGGGCTACAGAGACCCTGTCTGTAAAAAAGGGAGTAGAGTTGGAGGGATAGCACAGTAGTCCTTGAGTTCAGTTCCCTAGCACCGTACAAGCCAGATGTGCAGGCACTTGCCTGTAATCCCATGAATCAGGAAACTGAAACGGGATTTACAGAGTGAGACCCTGTCTCAGAATTTGCATATAAAGAGTCAGTGGAGGGGCTGGAGGGATTGCACAGCAGTTAAGTTAAAGCACTTGCAAGTGCAAGACCCTGAATTCAATTACCCATCAGCACATTAAGCTGGGCACAGTGACACACACCTGTAATCACAGCATGGCATTCTGGGAATGTGAACAGGCAGATTATCCTGAGTCCAAGCCCAGCAGAATAAAACCCTGTCTCAAAAAAAAAAAAAAAAAGTCAATGGACAGGGCTGGGGGTGTAGATTAGTGGTTGGAGGAGTTGTTTATGCCTAGCGTGTGAAAGGCCCTGGGTTCAGTTCCTAGCACTATATAAAAATTAGCTGGGTATGGTGGTACACAAGTGCCATCTCAGCACCTGGGAGGCTGAAGCAGGAGGACTGCTGTGAGTGTGAAGACAGCCTAGGCTACATAATGGGTTCAGTACCAGACTGGACTACAAATTCAGACCCTGTCTCAAAGGGAAAAAAAAAAAAAAGCCAGTAGACAAGTCTGGTACTAGTGTGTGTGCCTGAAATCCCACCCACTGGGGAAGGTGAGGCAGGCAGATAGGAAGTTTGAGGCCAGCCTGGGCAACAGCAAGGATGTCTCAGTAACAATTGGGGGTGTAGATTGACGGCAGGGCACTTAAAGAGCATGTGCTCAGTCCCAAATGCTACCCCAAAAAAGAGTGGTGGGCAGGATTCCTAGGCAGGCTAAGGCTGGGCTTCCAGCACTCAGTCATGGTCTAGAAGGGCCCAGGTAGAGAAACTGCTGCCTCCCAACCCTGGCAAGCAGAATTGCTTCTGTCCCACCTTCGCCTGGGTCATGCGCTGCTGAATTTACTCTTAATTCACATGCTTTCCAACATGGGGCCAGTCAGATATTTTCCAGTCCTAAAAGGGAGAAAGCAAACTACCTACTAGCCTCCACGGTATGATCACCCAGATGCAAATATCCGCTAAAAATACACTCACATTATTGGCACGTAACTTTCTATTGGTGAAATGATTGTTTGAGGTTTTCTTTTCCTCTTTGGTTTTGAATTATTAGTATTTGGTTCCAAAAGTGTATTTGTCTCTCTCCACTTCTATAGAAGTGAAAGATGTTCTCACTCACTTTCTTTTGAAGTACTGAGAATCAGGCCGCAACCCCAGCCTATTTGCTCCTGTTTAGTTTTAATTTTGAGACAGTTTTGCCCAGTTGCTCAGGCTGGACTCAAATTTGTGATCTTTCTGCCTCAGCCTCCCAGAATGCAAAGGTTATAGGCCTCTGCCACAGGCCCTTCCCTGGCCTTTTTAGTTTTCTATTTTTGACATGAGTACTGCTAAATATCTCAGGACTCAAATTTATGATTCTGCTTCCCTTGCCCAGGGTTCTGGGATTAAAGGCACATGCCACTATGCCCAGCTTCTATTTTTATTTATTTTTTTGAGACAGGTTCTGAAGTACAAGCTGGTCCAGAACTCCCTATGCAGTGCAGGCTGGCCTTAGACTCAGACTCACGGTAGTCCTGTCTCAGCCTCTCAACTGCTGGGATTACAGGAGTGTGCACCACACCTGGCTTTATGTGGTGCTGGGTAATCAACTCAGTGTCTTGTGCTTGCTAGACAAGCACCTCAACCATGTGCCATTCCTCTAACCCCTAGGATATATGTCTTTTTTCACCTCAAAAGTTGGTGGGACCCCTTTCTGGTCAATCCCTACCCACCAAACCCAACCTCTGGCAACCACTGACCTGCGTTGAGTTTTGTCTTTTTCCAGAGCACAATCATTTGTGTCTGGCTGCTGCTTTTTTTTCCTTTAACTTTTTCGAAACATGGTCTCTGTAATCCAGGCTGCCCTCAAACTCACAGCAATCCCGTCTCAGCTTCCCAAATGCTGGTACTACAGGCTTGTGCCACTATGCTCAGCTAATCTTTATGTGGTACTGGAGAATTGAACTCAAGTAATTAGTGCTTGCCAGTGCTTTAAGGACTACACTATTCTTCCAACCCCCTTGTTGGGCTTCTAACTTAGCATGTTGCTTTTCAAATTCATTCATGTTGTGCCCCAGGCATCTGAACATTTTATTATGGCGAATTCCCAACATACAGAAGTTGAAGAGTATGATGAACCTCCTCCCACACACCTGGCACCAAACCTTAACAATTACTAGTTCACAGCCAATTTTTTTTTTTTTTTTTTTTTAGACTGGGTTCATTGATCCTGAACTCACTATGAAGCCCAGGCTGATCTCAGACTCACTGCAGTCTTCCTACCTTAGCCCCAAGAGTGCTGGCATTAGAGGTGTGTGTTCCCAAGCCCATGATGCAGCCAGTTTCATTACATTGTAACCATATTTTTTGTTGTTGTTTCAGCAAACAGATATATCATTTTTATATCTACACGTTTCAGCATGTATCTTTAAAAATTAAGGACTTTTTCCGTTCTTTTGTTAGCTGTAGATGTAATTAACTTGCCTAAAATTTCCATTTTTTAAGTAAAGCTTCCTGGCAAGATGGTTTGTATTCTTTCCTAGCTGATAGTACATCAGAAGACAATACTGGCGGGCCTGGTGGAACAAGCCTTTAATCCCAGCACTCTGGGAAGCTGAGGCAGGAGGATTCCAAGTTTGAGCCAAGCCCGGGAAATTTAGCAGCTTATCGAGACCTGTGTCAAAATAAAAAATAAAAATGAGCTGGGGATGTAGTTTAGTGTGAAGATGGCTCTGGGATGGATCGCTAGTCCCCACCTACCCGCTAAAAAAATACAAATACAGGCTCGGGATGTTTGTAGCTCAACCCTGGGCTCAATCCCCAGTGCCACCACCACACACATACAGAAAGCACGTAATACCGCAGGGCGCCTGGCCTCTGGAGCCTTGGCGTCAGCAGCTGAAAGGTCGGGAGCTCGAGTCCAAGCACTTTAAAGTTACAGCCTCAGCAAAGACCGAGTCCAAGCCGCTTAAAGTTAACAGCACGCTCGCCAGGGGGCGGGCCGGCTGGGCGGTGTCCGCAGCGCGCGTGCGCAATGCGCCCTCTCGGCTGCCGTAGCCGGGCTCTGCACGTGAGCGGCCCGTCGGCATGGCGGCCTTCCGGAAACCTGTTCTGCTCGGGCTTCGAGACGCGGCGGTGCCGGACAGCCCCGCGGGACCCTGCGCCTGGGCCGCTAGCAAACTGGGCGGCCTTGCGGTGAGGGCGAGCGCCGGAATCGGGTCGGCGGGGAGGGGTGCGCCGCGCGGAACGGGGCGAGGCCCGGCACGGAGCCGGGTCTGAAGCGCCTCCCCTTCCTAGGACGCCCTGCCCGCCGTGGCGGCGCCGAGGCCCGAGTGCGGACGCTGCGGACGGCCGCTCGCGCTGGTCGTGCAGGTGTACTGCCCCCTGGAGGGCTCCGCGTTCCACCGGCAGCTGCACGTGTTCGCGTGCGCCCGCCCTGGGTGCGGCGGCGGTGGCAGCGCGGCCCGCTGGTAAGCTGGCAGGCGACCCCGGGGTGTGACGCGAGGGGACGGGAGCCGCGGGGCTGGGGGTCGGGGCTGCAGTGCTCACGGCCCGTGTTTTCACCCCGAAGCTGGAAGGTGTTCCGCTCGCAGTCCTTGGAGGTTCGACAGGAAGACGTACAGGACGCCCAGGTAAAACGGTTGTGTCATAGTATTTTGATGTGGTTTAAGGTATTTTCCGGAATATCATGTTAACATAAAAATTTTTTGAGACAGGGAAGGCCAGGCTGGTCCTGAACTCACTATGTAGCCCAGGTTGGCCTCTAACAGCAGTCCTTTTTTTTTTTTTTTTGAAACAGGGCCTCGCTCCATAGCCCAGGCCGGTCCTGAACTCACTGTGGAACCCAGACTGGCCTTGGACTCATGGCAATCCTCCTGTCTCAGCCTCTGGAGTGCTGGGATTACAGGCGTGTGCCACCACACCCAGTTTATGTGGTGCTGGGAGTCGAACTCAGCACCATAGACTTGCTAGACAAGGACCTTAACTGCTGTGATATTCTTCCAGCCCCTATATACGCGCTATATAAATATGTGTGCGTATATAATTGAACACATTTTTAAAAATGAAATACAAGTTTATTGAATTGAAAAGTCAGGCAAGTGAGTAACAGCGTAACAGAATTCAACCTGGTGGTCTAGGAGTGTAGCTGAGTTCATAGGTTTGAATCTCCAGGACTGCATAAGCTTGATGTAGTGATGTGCACTGCTAACCCCTGCACTCAAGAGGCTGGGACTCACTGCCATGAGTGAGACCTTGTCTCAAAAAACATTTCAGCCTTCCTTTGCTAGTAAATGACTCTTTACCTATACACTGAATATTTAATATCTGTCAGGCATAATATTAGCAAGATGAGGGATAAAGAGATATCGGAGTTCAAATGCAGGTAGGAGGAAAAACTTTTACTCTTTAGGGCTGCAGCCGATATAACATAAGAATTTAACGTAAAAGGCCCCAGTGCAATTGACAGGGTACTAAGGAGGCAGTGGTCAGCTAGGAAAGGGGTGATCCTCTGAAAAAGGGGTGGGCATAGATGCTCAATGATTCCCCAAGCCTTATGTCTCTAATGTGTTAGAGAGTTTGGAGTTCATGTATACCCAAATTTAAAAGTATAAATTTAAAGAAAATAATTTAGGGTTTGGAAGAATGGCTCAGCGGTTAAAGTGCTTGCCTAGCAAACTCTTAAGCACCAGTTACCCAAGTTTGGTTCCCCAGCACCACATAAGTTGGGCGTGGTGGCGCATGCCTGTAATCCCGACACTCAGAAGGCTGAGACAGGAAAATTGCAGTGGTCCAAGGTCAGCCTGGGCTCCATAGTGGAGTTCAGGACCATCCTGGGCTACATAGTGAGACCCTGTCTCAAAAAAATTGAGAAGAATTTAAATATTAACTACTTAGGTAGGCTGCAGGAGGCTGTTATAGGATGACCATCTGAACAAATCACAGAACTGGCCCATATGCCAGGCTACCTCTGTGCAGTGAGAAAGCTTAGTGTGATCTGGTAAACTGAAAGCCACCCTTGTCACACGTCGGTTGGCTTGTGAGTCCTGCTGTACTTAGATTTACAGACTGAATTTCTTTTGTGTCATAGCTTTGAGGGGAGGAGGTGTAGAACTGGGGATTGAGCCCAGGGCCTTCACATTGAGCTACATCCCCGGCATACTTTTTAATTGGTTAGGTTTTTTTTTTTTCTGATTTTTGAGTTAGGGTCTTCATAAGACCCTAAACTGCGCAGGCTAGGCCTGTGCTAGTGATCCTTCTTAATAGCCTCTCAGAGGCCTGCACCACTGAACCTGCCTCATAGCGTTTCCTTCTGCTGCCTTCTAGCTCAAGGCTGTATCTCTGTGTTGTGGATCTGACCATTAGACCGAACCCTGAGTAGATCTGAAGCCTTA
Organism: Ctenodactylus gundi; assembly: GCA_004027205.1. Classification (NCBI taxonomy): domain Eukaryota; kingdom Metazoa; phylum Chordata; class Mammalia; order Rodentia; family Ctenodactylidae; genus Ctenodactylus; species Ctenodactylus gundi. Next base: position 156,232 of record PVKB01003830.1, on the reverse strand, counting down.
TCAAGAAACTGTCAAGGGCCTGGAGGAATGGCACAGCAGTTAAGGGCCTGAGTTTGATTTCTCTAGCACCATATAAAGCTGGGCGTGGTGGTGTATGCCTGTAATCCCAGCATCTAGGTAGCTGAGGCAGGAGGAGTGACATAAGTCCAAGGCTAGCCTGGGCTACCAAGCTGTCTCACAAAACAAAAAAAAAAGCTGTCAGTAGTCTGGGAAATGTAGTACTTTCAGTTTCCTCAACACATGAAGTACAGCAAAAGGATTTTGGAACAGACTGTTTCATCTAGGATGGTCCTAAACTCACCATGTAGTTCAGGCTGCCATGAGACTCACAGCAGTCCCCTTACCTCAGCCTCCCAAGTGCTGGGATTACAGGCGAGCGCCATCACTCCTAGTTATTTTTCACATGGTGCTGGACAATCGAGCCCAGGGCCTTGTGCGTGTAAGGCAAGTGCTCTAAGCGCTGAGCTACACCCCCAGCCCTTGGAACAGATGGCTGAAGAAAGCTGTGGTGTCAGCAGGTGACGCTGCTCCCGAAAAGACAAAGATTAAAGTCACTTCTGAGGCGCTTTTGAGGAGTAGGTCTTCCAGGAAGTTGAATTTCAGGTGCACCAGAGGGGAAGGGGCTGGGGGGAAGACTCCCTGAGGAAGGGAAAGGGATGGGTGGCCTCCGTCCTCGTGGGCCTTATGCACTGGGTGTTCTTCCAGAAACTGGGAAGCGCCCTTGCGGCTGAGCACTGGTGTGAGGGTGCAGATGACTGGGGAAGTGACAGCGAGGAGGCATCTCTACCGCAGCTTGCTTTGGATTCTGGAAATGATTGTAATAGTGCCAGAGATAAAGACTGGACTTCTCAGCTCCAAGACCTCCATCTGCAAGACACAGTCCTGCCTGCGGCTCCCTCCGCACCTCCGGGGGAGCGGATGCCCCTTCCTGCCACGGTGCCCCAGTTTTTGCCCTACTACATCTGTGTTGTAGATGAGGATGATTACAGAGACTTTGCCAACCTGGATCACGCCCACAGCCTCCTCAGGGACTACCAGCAGCGAGAGGGCACTGACATGGAGCGGCTGCTTTCCCAGAGGTGTGCCGCGCTGCTTAGGGTGGGGGGCAGCTTGGTCAGGAAGCTCCCAAGGGACTGGGGAAACTCAGGTGAGTTTGGGTAGTAGAACCTTTCTGCGTCCCTCTTGACACAGCCGGGAGCTCCTATCAGCCCGCCTCAGTTAACTTGAAAACACCTGGCTGATGTCTAAATGCTCGCAGTGAGCAAGGTAAGCAGAAAGTTAGTAAAGACGCCAAGTATTTATAGATTGTACACTCACTATTTCTTTGGGAATGAACCTAGATCTTTTTCTTTTTTGAGACAGGGTCCAGGACAGTCACGAAGTTACCACGAAGCCCAGGGTGGCCTAGAACTCACAGCAGTTGTCACATAGAGGCCCTGGGCTCAGTCTCCACTACCACAAATAAGACAAGCAGAAAACACGAAAGGGAATGGGGCTCTTGCTCAGGGCCAGAGTGCTTGCCTAGCGGCAGAGACCCTGGATTCAGTCACAGGTGCTGCCAGAGCAAACAAAACAAAAACTGAACAAACAGAAACACAAAAGAAGTTAAAGAAATAGTGAAAGCTGACCTGACATTTCCCCTGGGCAACTTAGATCCTGTTTTTAATTTTTTTTGTGTGTTTGTTTTTTGAGACAGGGTCTCGCTGTGTACCCAAGCTGGACCTAAACTCACTATGCGGCCTAGGCTGGCTTTGAACTCACAGTAATCCTTCTGCCTCAGCCTCCTGAGTGCTGGAATTACAAGCGTGTACCACTGTTTTAAATTAAAAACAAAAAATAGTCTCAAGATACAGCTTAAAATATTTTTTCTAGATCAAAGTTCGGGGAACTCAAAGGTACTAGGCAATTCCCTGGCACCACATAAATTAGATATGGTAGTGCATGCCCGTAATCCCAGCACTTGGGAGGCTGAGGCAGGAGGATTGCTATGAGTTCGAGCCCAGCCTGGGTTACATTGTGAGTTTAGGACCAGTCTAGACTACAGAGCAAGATCCTGCCTCAGAAAAGTAAATAAATAAATAAAAATAATAATGGAATTAAAACAGGCTATAGAGATAATCTTGGCTTTTTTTTTTTTTTTTTGAGAAAGGGTCTCACTCTTTGCGGCCCAGGCTGGCCTTGGATTTAGGGTAAGCCACGTGCCTCAGCCTCCTGAGTGCTGGATTATTACAGGCATGCACCACCACACCCAGCTTTCTTTGGTGCTGGGGGGTCGAATTCAGGGCCTTGCACTTGTAAGACAAGCACTGTGCCATTCCTCCAGCCCCATTTTTTTTTTAAGAGTCTTGCTCCAAAGTCCAGGCTGGTACCGAGCCCACTGTGTAGCCCAAGCTGTCCTTAGACACAGGGCAGTCGTCCTGTCTCAGCCTTCTGAGTGCTAGAATTATAGGCATGCACTAGTATACCTTACATGGTGCTGAGGAACTGAGCTACTCAGGGCCTTGGGTTTGCTAGGCAAGTGCTCTAACTGCTATGTCTCCAGCCCTAGACCTTCTTCAGATTTTTTTCTCTTTTTTTGAGACAGGGTCTCACTTTGTAGTCCAGGCTGGTCCTGAAATCTCTGTGTAGCCCTATCTGGCCTTGAACTCACAGCAATCCTGCCTCAGCTTCCTGAGTGTTGGGATTATAGGTGTGAGCCACTATACCCATCTTATGTGGTGCTAGGGAATTGAACTCAGAGCCTTGTGCTTGCTAGGCAGGCGCTTTTAACTGCTGAGCTATACCCTGGGCCCCTAGACCTTGTTCTTTATCATAGGCTTTTTCAGAATAATATTAAAGGAGAATGTTTGAAAACCTTTTTATTGTGGTTCTAGGAATTGAGTTCAGGGTCTTCATACTGAGTTATATCTGAGCTACATCTCTGTTCTGTATCCAGTTTTTATTTTTTATTTTATTTTTTGTAAGGTAAGGTCTCACTCTGTAGTCTCTTCTGGTCCTAAACTTACTATGTAGCCCAGGCTGTTCAGGAACTGAGAGCAATTATCCTTACAGGTGTGTGCCATCACACTGAGCTTATGTGGTACTGGGGAATGGAACCCAGGGCCTTGCCCTTGCTAGGCAAGCACTGTAACCACTGAGCTCCTGCCCAGCCCACTATCCCCATGTCAGAGTTACTGTTTCATCACTGTGTCTCAGCTTAAGCGAGGAACGATTTATCTCGGCTCCCAGCTTCAGAAGTCTCAGTCCATTCCTGAGGGGCTGGCAGTAGCCCAAGCTTATGGTGACAGCGTGGCTGACAGGAAGCCAAGTGAATGAGGAAGGGCTGGACTAGCATATATTCTTCCGGTCATGTCTGGGTGACCTGCCCCTTCCTTCCAGGTCTCACGCATGGTAAAGTGCCCCATACTGCTGATCCCCCACAGGCTTGCAGTCCACCCCTCCTGACCCTTGCCCCACCCCCAGCAGGACGTGTTCCTTAGGCATTCCGCAGCATACAGATACGTGCAGATTTGGGGCACATTCCAGATCCAAACCATAACACCTGCTTCTTATTTTTATTTTGGGACAGACTGTCGCTAAGTTGCTGTGTTTCCCCGGGCTGAGGTCGGACTTGGAATCCTCCTTCATCTGCCTCCCAGGGTGCTATAGCTAACAAGCCACTACTGCTCAGTTGGCTATCCAAAGAAAAAAATTCTATTATTTCATTTTCTGAATACTGTTAAATTATCTAGATTCTCACTCTAGTGATTTTTTTTTTTTTTTTTTTTGCTTGTTCATTTTGTTTTGGTTCATTTTTTTTTGAGACACTCCAGTATGTAGCCTAGGCTGACCTCAAACTGATGGCAATCCTGCCGGGGTATTGAACCCAGGGTCTGTGTTTGCTGGACAAGTGCTTTAACCACTGTGCTATTTATCACTTTTTTTTTTAAGTTTTTCTAGTGATGGTGATGAAAAATATGAGAAAACCAAAATTAAAAGCGGAGATGAAATGTTCTACAAATTCATGAAGAGAATTGCTGTTTGTCAGGAGCAAATTTTAAGGTAAGGAAGCATACTTTATTTGTTATTAAAAAAGTAATGTGTGCTGGGTCTGGGGACAGAGCTCAATGGTTAAAGCACTTGCTTAGTATGCATGAGACCTGGGGTTGAATTCTCCAACAGCACATAAAAGATGAATGGGGTGTGGTGGCATGGTGACACATGCCTGTGATTTTAGCACTCAGAAAGCTGAGGCAGGAAGATTGCTATGAGTTGGAGACCAGCCCAAGCTACATAGTGCGCTCAGGACCAGCCTGTTCTGTAGTACAAGACCCTGTCTCAAAAGTGGGGGGCGGGAGGGCGGGGGTGGTGCTAGATGAATAGCAGCGTGGTTAAAACACTTGCCTAGCAAACAGAAGGCCCTGGATTCAATTGCCCCGCACCACATAAAATAAGCATGGTGGTGCACACCTGTAATCTCAGCACTCGGGAGGCTGAGGCAGGAGGACTGCCGTGAGTTGGAGGCTAGCATGGGCTACGTAGTGAGTTCAGGACCAGCCTAAACTATCAGAGGGAAACCTTGCCTCAAAAAAAAAGTGATCTGTAATAGTACCAGGTCTTTAGGCTGAGGCAAGATCTTTTTAGGCCATCCTGAGGGGGAAAAAATGGAACAATAAGCAGCTGAAGGAAGAGCATAGCAGTTAAAGCACTTGCTTATCAAGTTCAAGACCCTGGGTTCAATTCCCCAGCACCTTATTAAGCTGGGCATGGTGGTGCACACCTGTAATCCCAACCCCAACACTCAGGACACTGAAGCAGGGGGTTGCCAATTCCAGGGCCAGCCTGGTGCTGAGGAATCAAACTCAGGGCCTTGTGCTTGCTAGGCTAGTTCTGTGAATGCTGTATTGCTCCTCCAGCTCTAATGTCAAGTGTTTAATTTAGCCGTTCTAAAAGGTCTATAGTAGAATTTCATTGTGGTTTTAATGTTCATTTACCCACTGTCTTGAAAATATTAAGATTTATTTATTTATGTACTTATTTAATTAAAACTGGGTCTTGCTCTATAGTCCAGGCTGGTTCTGAATTCAGTGTGTGGCCCAGGTTGGCCTTGAATACATAGCAATCCTCCTGCCTCAGCTTCCTGAGTGCTGGGATTACAGGCATGCATTACCAGGCCCTGCTTATGTGGTGTTAGGAATTGAATTTAGAACCTTGGACCTGATAGGCAAGCACTTCAATCTATTCCTGCAAATCCCGTCCTTTTTTGGAGATAGGGTCTCACACTGTGTAGTCAAGGCTAGTCCTGAACTTTGTTTGGTTTGAGATGAAGTCTTATTTTAAACTCTTAAGCTTGTCCTGAACTCATTACATAGCCCAGGCTGGCCTACAAGTCAGGGCAATCCTCCACACCCATCTTATTAAAAGGACCTTTTCATTGGAAATAAAAAACTTTAATTGACTTTTTTTTTTTTTTTTTTTGAGACAGGGTCTTGTCCTGTAGTCCAGGCTGGTCCTGAACTTACTATATAGCCCAGGCGATCTCAAACTCAGCAGTCCTCCTGCGTCAGCTTCCCTAGTACAGGGATTATAAGGCGTGCACCACCACTTCCCACTTAAGTGGTCCTAGGGAATGAAATTCAGGTCCTTGTACTTCCTAAGCAAGCATTCTAACCACTATGCTATTCGCCTAGCCCATAATTAATATGTGTGTGTGTGTATTATTATTTTTTAGCGGAGTCTCACTCTATAGTCCAGCCTGGTCCTGAACTCAATTTGTAGCCCAGACTGACCTTGAGCTCAAGGCAATCTTCCTGCCTCAGCCTTGTGAGTGCTGGGATTATAGTATGTGCCACCATGCCTACTTTGTGTGTGGCTGGGAAAAGAACTCACGTATTTAGCACTTTCTAGGAAAGCACTGAAACCACTGAGCTATTCCTCCAGCCCCTAATTAATTTTTAACTTATCCTAAAAACATAGAAATTGTGTACAATAATGGTGTAGCATTATTTTCATACCTGTATACATTGTATAATGTTTGGGTTTTTTTTTTTTTTTTTCTGAGACAGGGTCTCAGTCTATAGTGTAGGCTGATCCTGAACTGTGTAACCCAGGCTAACTTTGAACTCAGGTAATACTCGTGCCTCACATACTTGCCTGTGATTTACAGACTTCTAGTTTTTTGGCCTCCTGGGGGGTTTTCCTTGCTCTCCTGCCTTGTTCATGGTATTCTATAAGAAAGTTAGGGCCTAGAATAGTAGCCCAGTGGTTGGAGCACTTAACCTAGCAAGGCCAAGGCCCTGAGTTCAATTCCTCAGCACTGCATAAGCTAGACATGATGGTGCACATTTGTAATCCCAGCGCTTGGGAGGGTGAGGTAGGAGGACTGCTGTGCGTTTGAAACCAAAGTGGGCTACATAGTGAGTTCAGGACCATCCTGGAACATAGAGTGAGACTTTGTCCCCCAGAAAAGTGTGCAGTAGGTGGCCTTAAATGCTGTGGTATTGTGGTATGACTTTATACTTATGTGGCTCTGATTCCAGATTCGTTTCCTCGTCCTAGGTATTCCTGGAGTGGAGAACCACTCTTTTTGACATGCCCTACATCAGAAGTCACTGAGGTTCCTGTCTGTAGTTACTGTGGAGGCCAGAGGACATTTGAGTTTCAACTTATGCCAGCACTGGTCAGCATGCTCAAAAGTGCTAATTTAGGTAAGAAATCCATTGTTTATTTTAGTTTGTAGATTTTGAGCATTATTTTATTTTATTTATTTATTTTTAGACAGGGTCTCACTCTGTAGCCCAGGCTGGTCCTGAACTCACTATGGAGCCCAGATTGGCCTTGGACTCAAGGCAATACTCCTTTTTCAGGCTCCCAAGCTCTGGGATCACAGGTATGCACTGCCGTGCTCGGCTTCTGTGGTGCTGGGGATTGGAACTCAGGTACTTGGCACTTACCTAAGTACTTGCTAGGTAAGGCTTTAGCTGCTGAGTCGTTCCTCTAGCTCCTCGAGCATTGTTTTATAATCATTAAAATGAAAAACTGGGCTGGAGTAATGGCACAGCACTTAAAGAGCTTGTTCAAAAGCGCAAGGCCCCAGGTTCACTTCCCCAGCACCATATAAAGCTGGGTATGGTGGCCCATGCCTGTAATTCCAATACTCTGGGAGGCTGAGACAGGCTGATTGTCCTGAGTCCAAGGCCAGCCTGGGCTATACCAGTGAGTTCAGGACCAGCGTGGACTACAGAATGAGATGCTGTCTTTAAAAAAAAAAAAAAAAAGAAAGAAAGAAAAAGAAAAACTTCCTTGATTTTTTTTTGAGACAGTGTCTCATTCTGTAGCCCAGGCTGGTCTTGAACTAACTACAGTCAACAGTAAACTCATGGCAGTCCTCCTGCCTTAGCCTCCCACGCCACCACTCTTGGCTTATGTGGTGCTGGGGAGCTAAACTCATGCCCTTGCGCTTCCTGGGCAAGTGTTCTAACCACTCTGCAATTCTTCTAGCTCTCATTTTCTCTTTCTTTTTTTTTTTTTTTTTTCTTTTGAGACAGGGTCTTGCTCAATAATCCAGGTCAATCCTCAACTCACAGGCCTTGAACTCGCAGCAATCCTGCCTCAGCTTCCCAAGAGCTGGGATTGCTGACATGTACTACCATGTCTGTCTTATGTGGTTCTGGGGAATCGAACTCAAAGCCTTGGGCTTGCTAGGCCAGTGCTCTAACTGTTGTGATATTCTTCCAGCTCAACTTTATTTGTAGAAAAATCTGGGAAATTATTTTAAGAAATTTATTGTCTAGGGGGATGCTTAGTAGTTAGAGTGCTTGAGGTCCTAAATTGAAGTGGTGGTATATCTCTGTAATCTCAGAATTTGGGAGATTGAGGAAGGACCATTGTCAGGAACTTGAGGCCAGCCTGGACTATAGAGCAATACCTTGTTTCAAAAAAAAAAAAAAAATTTGCCACATCTAACAATCACTAGTAGCTGTTTATGTTGATTTAAAGCCAAGCTAGTGGCTAAATGAATGGCATAGCAGTTAAAGCACCGCCTTACAAGCACAAGGCCCTGAGTTTAGTTCCCCAGCACCACATAAAACTGGCTGTGGTGGCGCATGAGTGTAGCTTGTAATCCCATCACCCAGGAGGCTGAGGCGGGTGGATTGTCCTGAGTCCAAGGTCAGCCTGGGCTACGGGGTGAGACCTTGTCTCACCAAAAAAAAAAAAAGCCAAGCTGTTTACTTTAATATTTTTAATTGTATATACATATGTGTTTTTTTTTTCTTGTCTTTTTTTTTGAGATAGGGTCTCATTTTGCAGTCCAAACTGGTTTTGTTCTGAGCTCACTGTGTAGCCCAGATTGGCCTTAGACTCACAGCAATCCTTCTGCCTCAGCCTTCTGAGTGCTGGGATTGTAGACATGCGCCACCACACCCGGCTTATGTGGTGCTGGCGAATTGAACTCCTGCACTTAGGATTTGTTAGGCAAGCACTTTAACCACTGAGCTATTCCTTCAGCCCCTACTATATTATTGTATTACCAAAATTACTGTCATTTTTAAAAATTAGCTGGTTATAATGGTGTGTGCTTCCAGTCCCAGCTACTTGGATGGTTAAGGCACAAAATTCCTTGAGGCCAGCCTGGGCAGTATAGTGAGATTTGTCCGAGAGAGTGGTGGTGCACACTTACAACCTAGCACTGTGGGATGCTAGGTCAGGAAGATTGCAAATTCGAGCCTAGTTTGAGAAATTTAGTAACTTGACACCACCTTGCCTCACAATAAATAAAATTGGCTGGGAATGTAGTTCAGTGTAAAAGCTCTGAGTTGAATTTTCTGCATACACATAGCCAAATTGCTTTTTATTTATTTATATTTTTTTTGAGACAGGGTCTTGCTCTATAGTCCAGGCCAGTCCTAAACTCACTATGTAGCCCAGGCTGACCTTAAACTCATGGGAGTCCTCCTGCTTCAGCCTCCTGAGGGCTGAGATTTCAGGTGGCAGAGTCCTCTATCAGATATTAGTCATGTTTATTTCCCTTTTTCCTTTTCCATCATTTTTTATTTAGAGGTAAATTCTTTCTCAAGTACCCAGACTGGGCTCAATCCAGCCTTCCAAAGTGGGGATTATCAGCATGTGCCATGTGCAGCCCTGGCTTGTTTAATTTTACAATAGGGTAAAGGTGCTGAAATTTGCTATTTCAACCTCCCTTAGTGCTGGGGTAATAGGTATGTGCCATATACTTGGTAGATGATATTCTCTTTATCACAGAAGATAAGGTCAGTTTGTAGAGCTTTGAACCCAGGCCCTCCTATTCCAATTCTGTACTCTAGGAGCTGGAGGAATGGCACAGTGGTTAAAGAGAACACCCTGAGTTTGATTCCCTAGTACCACATAAACTGGGCATGGTGGCACAAACCTGTAATCCCAGCACTCAAGAGTCTGAGGCAGGATTGCCATGAATCCAAGGCCAGCCTGACTACATGGTAAGTTCAGGACCAGCCTGGGCTATAGAGCGAGACCCTATCTCAAAAAATAAGACTGTCCCAATTCTGTACGCTACTGAGTAAACTTTCATATTGTATCTTTTAACTTTGTCATTTGCTGGAATGTAGAATATGTTGTATTTTTTAGGTCTCTTGTTGGAATTTGGAACAATTCTAGTTTACACTTGTGAGAAGAGTTGCTGGCCTCAGAATCATCAGACTCCCATGGAAGAATATTGTATCATACAAGAAGACCCCGACGAATTATTATTTAAGTAGAACATTCCCTTTTATTTCTACAGATAAAAACAAATTTTAATATATTAGTGTGTGCACTTACGTTACTTTATCCTTCAAATTACTAGTTTTGTTTTTAATGATCCTGGGTGTAGAACCCAGGGCCTAATGCCGGCTAAGCAAGTGCCTTGCCACCGAGCCACACCTCAGCTGTAACTCAGGTCCTGAAGTACTGTTTGTGCCTTTTTGGTGCTGGGCCAGGCTGGAGATCATCTCCTGACCGGGTCTGCTCTACCTGTCCTTCATGGTCAGGGGCCTCTGCACAATGGCAGCTGGGAGAGCAGCTCCTGCTCGGCCCAGAGGGCCAGCGATCCCTATGCAGCCATTCCACGGGGATTCAAGGAGGAAAGGAGGCTGGCAGAAGACTCCAGAGCACAGCCAACCCCTCATCACCCCTCTGCTCCCTGCTGTCAGCCCTGGGGCCCTGGCTTCTCTCCCTGCCCTTGGTCCCTCCTTAAACCCAGCTCTCCTGTCTGTCTCATTCGTTCCCCACCTGCTCCTGCGGCGTTGGTGGGAAGGGGCCTTCGCTCTGTCCCGTTGCTGCTCCCCCACCCAGCCCTCCACCTTTGCCATCTCTCCTTTGTTCCCGTTTCAGGTTATCAGCACTTCCTTTCCACTGCCCTTGAGAACTGCACAGAGATCCCCCAGCCATGTACAGGCAGTCGTGTGCCTAGTTCCCTGGGGCCCAGCCTGTTGTGGGACCAGGTCCTTCCACACCGTGGGTGACCCGTGAGAAGAGCACCTGGTTCTGCCCCTCCGTCCTCCCTCAAGCGGGCAGCTTCTGAGGGGAAGTGACTGTGCAAACCGGGAGCGGGAGGCGGGAGGCTCAGGAGGGCTGGCTTTGCAGGCTGAGGCTGAGCAGAACCCTGCAGAACTTTGATTTCTCCTGCCTCTGTCATGTTGGTGAAGTGACTGTTTAGTTGTGACACTTGTGAGGTACACGGAGACTGCCTCAGCCTGCCAGACCAGTTACTCCAACTGGAACAGAAAGTGACTATCCAGATTTATAGGTGTCACACTCTGGATGTATTTATGTGGCCTGGGAATCCACCCATCTGATGAGATACTGGGAGAATGGTTGCATAAGTGTTTTTTCAAGGATCAAGGTAGATACATTTTCAGATCTTCTAGGTAGATGTTACGTTTCTGATATTTTTTTTTTCATACTGAGGATTGAACCTGCATCCTTTGCACTGAGCTGGGTACCTAGCCTTTTTATTTTGTGAAGTCTTGCTAAGTCTCTTAGCAAGGTTGGACTTGAATTTGTAATCCTCCTCCCTTGGCCTTTGTCTATGATTTTTATTATTTATTTAGAGGCAGGGTCTCACTCTGTAACCCAGGCTGTGGTCTTGAATTAACAATGGAGCCTAGGCTGGTCTTGGTCTCAAGGCAGTCTTCCTGTCTCAGCCTCCCAAGTGCTGGGATTACAGGCATGTGCCACCACATCTGGTATATGTGGTGCTGGGGAATTGAACCCACATCTGATACTAATATTTATTTGTCTTTTGTACTATTTTTTAGTCCAGGGCCTCCACACTGAGCTACCTCTCAGCCCCCTCTGCCCCTTAAGGTCTTGCTCTGTAATCCAGGCTGGTCCTGAGCTCACTATGGCCCAGGCTGGCCTTGAACACACAGCAATCCCGAGTGCTAGAATTACACCATGCCAGGCTTATGTGGTGCTGGAGAACTGAACCCAGGGCTTTAAGCTTTCTAGACAAGCTGTTTAAGCCGTGAGCTGTTTCTCTAGCCCCCCTCTGCCCTGTTTGTTTTGTTTTGTTTTGTTTTGTTTGAGGCTGGCCATGAACTGGCAGCAGTCCTCCCACCTCAGCCTCAGCGCTGGATTACAGGCCTGTGCCACGATGCTCAGTTTATGTGTTGCTGGGGAATATAAATCAGGGCTTGGCTTCCTGGGAAGCACTTTTAACAGCAGAGCTAGTCCTCCAGCCCCATTATTTATTTTTGGTTTTGGTACAGGGTCTTGCTACATTTCTAAATTGTCCAGGTTGGGCCCAAATATTGGAGTGCTGGGATTACAAACCTGTGACACCTGGCTGGCAAAAGGGTTCCTCTAAAATACTGGGTTCAAACCTATGACCTCATGGGCTGCACCACTCAGTTACACCCCAGCCCACACTGCATTTTCTGCTTGCCCATGTCCTCAGCAAGTACTTTTTGTTTGGATGACATTGCTTGTTAATTTTTTTTTTTTGGGGGGGACGGGGTCTCACTCTATAGCCCAGGCTGACCTTGGACTCACAGCAATCATCCTGCCTCAGCCTCCCTAGTACTGGGATCATGGCCGTGCGCCACCATGCCCGGTTTATGTGGTGCTGGGGAATCAAACGCTTAACGCTTTACTTAGTGCTTGTTAGGCACGCACTTTAACCACTGAATTATTCCTCCAGCCCCTGCTTGTTAATTTGTAAACGCTCTTTAAGGACGTCCGTTTCTAGTCCTAAGTTGGAGAGGTTGTTTCTGACGACTCCAGGATAGGAAGCAGCCATAGGCTTCTTAAGCTGGGAAGGGTCTCAGTGAGCTTAGAAGGCCATGAGGCCATTCCCAAAGAGGCCAGCCTCGACCCATTCTAAGCAACTGGCGACACGCAGGACGACGCCCGGTTGGCGCCTACTGCGACCCCAGTGCGCAGGAGCGGAAGCCGGGCTGCCCTTCCCCCACCCGCTTCCGGCCGCGGCTCAGTTCTCCCGCCTCCGCCTGCGCCGCGGCTCGTGCGAGTCCCGCCATGGCCCTGTCGCGGGGGCTGCCTCGGGAGCTGGCCGAGGCCGTGGCCGGGGGCCGCGTGCTGGTGGTGGGCGCGGGCGGCATCGGCTGCGAGCTCCTGAAGAACCTGGTGCTCACCGGCTTCTCCCACATCGACCTGGTGAGGGCCGCGCGCGCGCTGAATGGCGGGCTGTGGCGTGGGTGCCGGGCTCGGGGCCGAGCTCGGGCCGGGAGTTACGGGGCGGGGGCGGCCGGGGAGGCCCGAGTCGTGGCCGCGGACCCGAGGGGGCTGCTCGGCCGGGCCCGGCCTGCCCCAGACGCGGGCAGCGGGCCTGGGGCTTCGGGCGCTCCGCGGCGCGGCGGCCCCCCGCCCGGCCCGCGCCGGTTTGTGGCGCCCTGGGGGCGTGGAAACGCTTTCATCTCTTTTTCCTTTGAAACACTCGCGGGTCGGCGATGGGATGCTGGAGGGGATCGTTTCAGCCCCTTGAGGATGTTACGACTTAGATTTGGCGGACTCTCTAATTCAGAAATACCCGTTAGGGGCAGGGAGAGGGGCCCAGAGCAGGCGACACGTCCCGGGCGCTGCTCCCCCGGCCGTCTGCACGTATCAGCTCAATCTTGACTACTGCTCTGGGTGCGAACGCTGTGTTCATTCCTTTTTATTTTTAACAGATGAGGACAGTGAGATGCAATGGGGTTTAGTAACTTAGCGTGGGTCACGAAGCAAGTGGCAGAAACTCTTTCGGGACTCGCTGTCCTTTCCGCTCCACTGGGCACAGCACAGATTAGGCTTGTTTATAAACTATTAAAAACGTTGTTAGGATTTTCATTTTTGCGTTGGTGGAAGATGTCAAGCTACTATGTTTTAAATGAAGTCATCCCTGTTTGGTAGAGTCGGGACATTGCCTGGGACTTGAATCGGAGTTTTAAGAGTCTACTACTTGAAGGTGTAGTGTAAACATGGACTGAAAAAAGTAGAGGTGGGAGACTGAGCTAATGAATGGCTGACTGGAGGGAAAGAATTTTTTTTTTTCTTTTGAGACACGGTCTTGCTCTGTAGCCCATGCTGGTCCGGATCTGACTGTGTAGCCCAGACTGGCCTTGGATTCATGGCAATCCTCCTGCCTCTGCCTCCCAAGTTCTGGGATTACAGGTGTGTGTCACCACGCCGGGCTTTTGTGGTGTTGGGGAATGAACTCAGCTACTTGCGGTTGAGCGTTTTTTAATAGCTGTGCCGGTCCTCCAGCCCCTGGAGGGAAAGAATTTACACATTGTTTTTCTGTGAATAGCCTTCACGTTTAACTTTGTACCGCACATCAAAATATGCTGATCACTACTGATACTTGTTTAAAAGTATCAAAAGAAAATGTAGTAGAGAAGGTAGTGGGCATGAAGCACCTGAGAAATAAGTGTTTATACTTTTTAAGCATTTTTGTTTGGATTTTTATTTATTTGCGATTGTGAAGATTGAACCCAAGTTGGTGAGCTACCTTCCCAGCCTTTTTTTGGTGGGGACGTGACTGTCTTGCTCTGTAGTCCAAGCTGGTCCTGAAAACAGTCTTCTCTCTCAGCTTCCCTAGTGCTGGGAGCACCAGCACGCACCGTCACACCCAGTTTGTGGGTGTGTTGGGCAAGACAGTAACTACTCAGCTATGCCTCCAGTCCCTCCTAGCTCTTTTTATTTATTTATTTACTTGAGACAGGGTGTCGCTGTGGGGCCAAGGCTGGCCTTGGACTCTCAGCAATCCTGTCTCAGCCTCTCAGTAGTGCTGGGATTATAGGACTGTGCCACCAAGCCCAGCTTATGCGATGCTGGGGAATTGAATTCGGGTACTTAGCGCTGGTCTTAGCACTTGCTAGGCAAGCGCTGGTCTTAGCACTTGCTAGGCAAGCGCTTTAACTGCTGAGCCATTCCTTCAGGCCCTCCTAGCCCATTTTAATATTTCATTTTATTTGTTGTCCTGGGTATGGAGCCCAAGGCCTTCACAATGAGCTGCATCCCCAGCCCATTTTCATTTTTGACTTGAGACAGGGTCTTGAAATTTTTCCAAAGCTGGGCTGGAAATTGGAGATAACAGACCTATGCCACAGTGCCCACTTGATACTTTATTTTGAGACTGTTTTTCACTTAAGTTCCCCAGGTTCACCTCAAACTTGTGATAATGCTCTTGCTTCATCCATCATTGATGGTGTAGGTTTGAGCCACTGTACCTGGCTTAGTAATTTTTTTTCTTTGACAGGGTCTTGCTCTGTAGTGCAGGCTGCTTGTGACTCACTGTAGCCCAGATTTGCCTCAAACTCACTGCTGTCCTCTTGCTTCAGCCTCTCCAGTGATAGGATTATGGGCACATGCTGCCATACCAGGTTTATGTGTTGATGAGAAATTAAAGTAGGCAACACTCGAACCACTGTGCTATTCCTATATCCCTTGGCTTGATTTTTGTAGATTTAGAAAGTACAAATAAATGTTGAAGCAGTTTTATATTTTGAGGATTTTCACAAGTTATGACTGAAACTATTAGGATGTCTCATAATTAGAACACTTGATTGCTGTTTATTGAAATGGAATGAAAATGATGATAGACATTATTTTTGTCTTAAGTTTACTTTATTGGGGGGGGGGCAGGGGAGCCTCTAGCCCAGGCTGGCCTTGCACTCAGGACAATCATCACTCCTGCCTCAGCCTCCCGAGTGCTGGGATTACAGGCTTTATGTGGAGCTGGGGACTCGAGCTCAGTGCCTTGTGCTTGCTTGCCAGGCAGCTGCGTTAACTGCTGTGCCATTCCTCCAGTCCTTTATATTTACTTTTAAGCAGCACTAAGTAGACATAAAACAGCACACTTAGTCAGCTCTGTGGCACACAACCCCAGCAACTTGGGAGGCTAGGCCAGCCTAGGCAGCTAAAGAAAATTGTGTCTCAAAATTTTTCATTTTTGTTTTGTTTTTGAAACCGGGTCTTGCTCTTTAGTCCAGGTTAGTTTTTAGTCCTGAGCTTACTGTGTAGCCCAGAACTTGAATTAATCATCCTGCCTCAGCTTCCTGGGTGCTAGGATTACAGGCTTGTGCCATCACGCCCAGTTTGTGTGGTTCTAGGGAATCAAACTCCAGGGCTGTGCACTTTCTAGGCAAGCAATTTAACCGCTGGGCTATTCTTCTGGTCCCTGTCTCAAAACGTGTGAAAAAGGCGGAGGTGTGGCTTGATGTGTTTGTATCCTCAGTACTACATGCATGCTTTTTTTTTCTTTTCCCCCATTTTATTGATCTGTATAAATGCAAAACAAAGTTTACACTGATCTTGAGTATTTTGTGCACATTTGTATCGTAGCAAAGTTACACATCCTTCCCTTCTCTTTTTTCGACCCTCACTTTGCCATTCTTCCCCACATTAAGTTCTATGAAATAGTGGTGATCTGGTTTCTCATATTAGAGAAACCATACATATACACGCTTTTTTAAACCTAATGTAGAAAATTTTCTTCCACAGTCCTTACTTAGGGAATAATTGCAAATAAAACTTTGTATATATTGATTAAAAACTTGTATTACAAAAGACAGCAAACTTCAGTAAACCTGTTGCGATGTATCATTTAATAAGAAGAACAAGACAGTAAAATTTATATTGGGTTTTTAAAAGCAATTAGGTTGGTAGGGAACTATTTAGTATGTTTTTAATAAATTCACGTTTTTATGCCACCTCAGGGCTTTCCTGAAATACTTGCAAGGATGATTAAACAAAAAGACCACCTTTTTAAATGTATTTTTGAAAGAGTACCATTGGTGGCCTTTTTTTTTTTTGAGGCAGAGTCTCGCTGTGTAGCTGAGGCTTGTCGGGAACTCTCTTTGTAGCCCAGGCTGGCCTCCTGCCTCAGCCTCCTGAGTGCTGGGATTGCAGGTGTGCACCACCACACCTGGCTTTATGTGGTGCTGGGGAATTGAACTAGGGGCCTTGCACTTCCTTGCAAGGCAAGTGCTTTAACTGGTGGGCCATTCCTCCAGCCTGAGAGAGTACTTTTGATTATTACCTAGTATGTTATTTTTATAAATTTTAACAATTTTGAGCTGGGACTTTTGGAGCAGGCCTGTAATTTCAGCACTCTGGAGACTGAGGCAAGAGGATCAAGCCCGGCATGAGCAATTTTAATGATTTAGCTGACTATCGAGATCAGAAGTAAAAATGGGCTGGAGACTTAGCCGAGTGTGAAGGCCTTGTGCTCTATCTCAAGAACCTGTAAGGGAAAAAAAAAAAAAAACTGATATAACTGCCGTGTAGGAAATACCAAAAGTAGGACTGGAGGAATGATGCAGTCATTAAAGCACTTGCAAGGCGAGCAAGGCCCTGGGTTCAATTACCCAGTACCGTAGTAGAGCTTGCCTGGCGGTGCCTGTAATCCCAGCACTGGAAAGGCTGAGGCAAGTGGATTGTCCTGAGTCCAAGCCCAGCCTGGGCTACAGAGTGAGACCCTTGTCTCAAAAAAAAAAAAAGGAAAAAGAAAAAAGGAGATCAAAAGTAAAAGTTCTGGAGTATGAGTGCTGAGGGTGTTGCTGAAAAGTCTTAAGACTTTTGTGATTTCTCTGATATTTGTGTATTTGTAGATTGATCTGGATACTATTGATGTCAGCAACCTCAACAGGCAGTTTTTGTTTCAAAAGAAACATGTTGGAAGATCAAAGGCACAGGTAACTTTCACACTGTTTCTGTAATCCTTTGATGGATTTTTTGTTCTTTTTCTAGGTTATTTCATCCCCCCCCCCATTGTATTGATATGTGTAAGTGCAGTACATAAGTTTACGTTGATCTTGAGTATTTTGTGCATATACATATTGTGGCAAAATTACTAATCCTTTCCTTTTTGACACTCCGATTTTTTGTTCTTGATACAAAACTTTGCCTGTTCTGTAGGAGAGTGGGTGAGACTGTCTTTAGTTGAAGCATTGTTATGAATAAAAAGATACATTAAGGACTAAAGACCGGGCCCTCCCTTCTTGATCTGTGAAGGAAGTAGAAGGACTTGTGCCTGATTCTGTAATTGGAGTAATTGTCGTGTTCCCTTCATATTTAAAGTTTTAATTGTTTTCTGAGGATAAGCCTTGTATCCTTATGCTGGGGAGTTTCAGCCTTGAATATGCTTCTGTAAGTTTCTGTCTTAAAAGACTTTTTCCCTTTGCCTGGTTACCAGCCATTGTGTGTGTGACCTCCCTTGATTTCCCCTTTCATCATTCATATTTGGCTACCTCCTCCAGGGCGCTTTGTTATTAAACCTGTTGAACTAAAGTCAAATTTTCCTCTCTGTCCGTCTTTACTTCTCTAGATGGTTATTTAATGTCTCTCTCTCCCTCTCTCTTTTGAGGTAGCGTGTCACTCTGGTCCAGACTGGTCCTGAACTTAACCTTGGACCCCAGGCTGGCCTTGGACTCAAGGCAGTCCTCCTGTCTCAGCCTCCTGAGTGCTGGGATTATAGGCGTATGCCACCATGCCCAGCTTTTGTGGTGCCCTAGAATTGAGTTTGGGTACTTAGCACTTTAACTGCTGATCAATTCTTGAAGGCCTCATGAGTGTGCTGGGCAAGGGACTCTACTACTGAGCTAAATTCTGAAATTCCCAGTCCTTTTTTTATTATTTATTTTTGTCATACTGGGAATTGAACCTAAAGCCTTCATACTGAGAGCTCCATACTCAGTCATGTAAATTATTTTCTTTTTTTTTTTTTTTCCCTTCTTTTTCTTCTTGGGAACAGAGTCCCTGTTCTCCAGGCTGGTTTTGAACTCACGGTGTAGCTTTGGCTGGCCTGGAACTCACGGCAATCCAGCTTCAGCCTCTTGATTGCTGAAATTGTAGGCAATGCTGGGGTTACAGGCATGCGCCACCATGCCCAGTTTCTGTAGTGTTAAGGAATCAACTCAGGTACTTGGTGCTTGCTAGGCGAGTGCTTTAACAGCTGAGCTATTCCTCCGTCCCAAAATGTTTTTTCTTTTTTTTGAGACAGTGTCACAGTGTAATCTAATCTGGTCCTGAACTCACTGGGGAGCCCATGCCAGCCTTGAATTTATAGCAATCCTCCTCCCTCAGCCTCCTGAGTGCTGAGATTACAGGCCTGTGCCACCAGACCAGGTTTATGTGGTGCTCGGAAATTGACCCCCCATTTTTTAAGATAAGGTCTCACTGAGGTTATTTGCCCAAGAAGGGTTGGAATTTCTTTTTCTTTCTTTCTTTTTCTTTTCTTTTCTTTTTTCTTTTTTCTTTTTTCTTTTTTCTTTTTTTGAAACAGGGTCTCGTTCTATAGTTCAGGCTGGTCCTGAACTCACTATGGAGCCCAGGCTGGCCTTGGACTCGAGGCAGTCCTCCTGTCTCAGCCTCTGGAGTGCCGGGATTAGAGATGTGTACCACCATGCCAAGTTTAAGGCTGTAATTTCTAATCCTCCTGCATCAGCCTCCTGGATTATTTTGAACTCACTATGTAGCCTAGACTGGTCTCGCACTTGGGGTGGTCCTCCTGCTTCAGCCTCCTAAATGCTGGGATTGCAGGCATGTGACACCACGCCTGGCTTCTGTGGTATTGGGGAATGAATGCAGGACTTTGAGCTTGTGAGGCAAACATGTAGGTGCTGAGCTATTCCTCCAGCCCAGCTTTTACTTTTGAGACAAGACCTTGCTAAATTGCTTTGGCCAACCTTAATTTTTTTCTCTTATTTTTGAGACAGAGTCTCATTCTGTAGTCCAAGCTAGTCCTGAGTTCACTGCAACCCACGCCAGCCTTTAACTCATTGCACACCCAACTCCTGGGATTACAGACATAATGCCACCACACCCAGTTTTTATGATGCTGGAGAATCAAACCCAGGGCCTTGTGCTGCTAAGCAAGTACAGTAACCGAGTTATGCCTCTTGCCCCTTGACCTTGAAGTATTTGTCTGGCAGCCCCAGCCTTTTGAGTAGCTGGGATTCTAGGCTCAGATCTGTGGGTGATACACCTGACAGTTTTAATTTTGCTGTACTGGATATGTGACCTAGGACCTTGTGCATGCTGGAGAGAACTGTGTAACTGACTTACCCTCCTAGTCCTACTATATTTTATATTTTTGCTGAAACTTGCCATTCATAGAGAATTGTATATGTATATACAGTGTTGTGTAGGGGAAGGCCATGCTTTAATTGTGTGTAGCTTGAATGTAGTAGAATTTTATCACTTTTTACATTTCAGTTTTTAATAGGAATAAAACTACTTTGTAAGGAGGTAAAATAACAGTATTTGTATCTGCCAGAAGTAGATTTTAAATATAAACAGTAATGGTAGTAATTTACTGTTGTTTGTTCTTGCAGGTTGCCAAAGAAAGTGTACTACAGTTTTACCCGAAAGCCAATATTGTAGCTTACCATGACAGCATCATGAAGTATGTTGCAATTATTATTTTGCAAGTTAGGTCTCCTATGATTTTTTTAGTTAAACTTTTGATGGTATTTATCTTAGCAAAGTCTGAGTCCAAAGTCACTCTGGTTTTTGACAGTAATTTCTCTAACTAGTCTTTTTTTTTTTTTTTGAGACAGAGTCTGCAGTCCAGGCTAGTCCTCAACTCGCTATGGAGCCCATGCTGGCCTCAAACTCATTGTATTCATCCTGCCTCAGCCTCCCGAGTGCTGGGATTATAGGCCAGCATTATGTGCCACCATGCACAGCTTAGGTGGTGGTGGGGAATCAGATTCAATCTCCCCTCTCTTATTTATTTATTGATAGAGTCTTGCTCCATAGTCCTAGCTGTTCTTGAACTCACTATGTAGCCCAGGCTAGCTTTGGACTCAGGGCAGTCCTCCTGCCTCAGCATCTTTTGTGCTGGAATTACAGGTGTGTGCTACTATGCCAAGCTTATGTGGTGCTGGGGAATCAAACCTAGGGCCTTGTGCTCAATAGGCAAGCACTTTAACTGCTATGCTGTTCCTCAAGTCCTGGCCTTGTGCTTTTGAGACAGGGTCTCTAACCACTTTGCTGCTTCTCCAGCACCGCTTTAATGACTACGTCACTTAGAAATTTAGTATATTGTGGTATATTCTTGCTCCAAAGAAGACTGTTTTTTTCTTTTTTGAGACAGGGTCTCACTGTAGCCTAGGCTGCTTCTGAACTCACTGGTGTCGCTTTGGCTGGCCTCGGACTCAGGAAAGTCCACTTGCCTCAGCCTCCCCGGTGCTGGGATTACAGGCATGTGCCATCATTCCCAGGTTTATGTGGTACTGGGGAATCGAACTCAAGACTTTAGGCCTGTGTCATTTCTGCAGCACCCCCTACCCCACTTTGAGACAAGGTCTTCCCCTCTGTACCCCATGCTGGTGCTGAACTCAAGTTGGGGCCCAGGCTGGCCTTGGACTCATGGCAATCCTTCTGCCTCAGCCTTCTGAGTGCTGGGATTACTGGCTGTACCACCACACCCAGTTTTCTGTGGTTTTGAGGAATTCAACTCATGGCCTTGGGGCCTTGGACTTGCGGGGCTGTCACAGGAGTGGCATTCCTCCAGCCCAGTATTCCTAAGTTATCTATATCTGCTGCTGCCAGCACACGAGCATGTGGTATTAAAGATAATCCTTATTTGAGTTACTTGAGGTACTAGAATTAGAGGAAGTTTTCTTTTTCTCAGGGGATTTGTATCTTCACAGTTAATTTTTATTCTCTGAATGTTTGCTCCCCAGACCTGCCTGTGGCTGTCCTCTCACCCTGTGCTGCTTTCCCAGTGCTGCTAAAAGCAGAGACTCTAGGGTCTGAACCCTGCCTGATCCTGACCATGGGAGGTGAAGCTGTAGGCCATGCAGATCCTGGGAATGTGTTCTTTGTATGTTCCCAGGCACTTGCTGCCCTGACCAGGCCTCATGGGGCTGCTGAGGTCATGCCATCTTTGCCAGTTTGAGATCTTGTTCTTCTGCCGTAGATAGCTAGCTAAAAAGGGTTGGAATTTGAGGGAAGTAATTTCTTTAAAATATGTTCATGGACTGGAGAATTAATACAGTGTTTAGAATGCTTTCTTAGCAAGCACAGAGTCTTGAGTTTGAGTCCTCAGCACCAAATAAGCCAGCCCGCCATGGTGACACACACATGTAATTCTAGCGCTTGGGAGGCTGAGGCAGGAGAATTGATGTGAGTTGAGGCCAACTTGGCCTACAGAGCAAGACCCTGCCTCAAAAAAATTTATGTTTGGAAAAGTTCAAAGGATATGTATGTGTTACTTACTCCAATAGGAATTATTTTATTTAATCAATTAATTTATTTATTTTTTGAGAAAGGGTCTTGCTCTGTTGCCCAGGCTGGTCCTGAACTCACTGGGGTAGCCCAGGCTGGCCTTGGACTCAGGACAATCCCCCTGCCTTACTCAGCCTGCCCAGTCCTGGGATCTCAGGCGTGCACCACCGTGCCTGGCTAATTATTTGCACTCTGTTTACTACTGATCATGCTTTTAGAGGCCCCGTGCTGTGTTCTGAAGGCCGCTTGCCAGGCCATTTGGAGTGACCTTTCTGTTTTGCTTTCTAGCCCTGACTATAATGTGGAATTCTTTCGGCAGTTTATACTGGTTATGAATGCATTAGATAACAGAGGTAAGACGATTTTCAGTACTTTTAACTCTTCAGTTTTCTCCCCCTTCTTCCTATTAAAGCTGTCTAGAAATTTAGTAGTAATAAAATTATTATGAGTTAGACCTTAAAAGACAAAAGGAATAAACCGGGCCTGGTGGTGCATGCCTGTAATCCCAGCACTTGTGAGGCTAAGGCAGGAGGATTGCTGTGAGTCCAAGGCCAGCCTGGGCTCCACAGTGAGTTCATGACCAGCCTGGACTACAGAGCGAGACCCTGTCTCAAAAGAAAAAAAAAGACAAAAGGAAGTAATACATTTAAAGCTTGCCAATTGATTACAGTTTTATCTGAAACTGATTCTTTCTTGAGTTCTGGGCAGGAATACTGTATCTTATCCTTTGCCCTTCTACCAAAATTTGTGATAAACAGTTCTAAAGCTGGTATGCCCACCTCGTAGCCTGCATGTGGCCCTGAAGAGCTGGTAATGTGACCCTCCCACCTCAATATTGTAAACTTTTAACACTATTACACGATTTTTTCGTAGTATTTTTCATGGTTTGATTATGCCATACTCCCACATGGATTGTAGGTGACGGTAGACCTCTGTGTAGGGGAGGGTAGAGTATAGTGCTGCAGTGTACACTAGTACAGTGGAGTAGTACAGTACTGCCTCCTGTACCTTAGCACTTAATCAAAACCTGTATATATTAGATAGACATTTTATGGATTTGTATGCTTGGCAAGTAAAACACAGCAAAACCTGATGATATTTCAGTCTGTGCTCACATGTACATATGTGTCTATAAAAACTGGCATTTATGTTTGTTAAGCAAAAAAAAATTATTTTTTTGAGACAGGTTCTCTGTAGTCCAGGTTGGTCTTGAACTCACTATGTAGCCCAGGCTGGCAAACTCAAAGCAATCCTCCTGCCTCAGCCTCCCGATGGTTGGGATTATAGGCATGTGCCACCATGCCCTCTTTATATGGTGCTGAAGAATTGAACCCTAACTGCCGTGCATTTCCTCTGGCCCAAGATTTATTTTTTTAAGACTGGTTTTCCTGGAAGAAAGTTGTGGCATTTGAAATTTTTCTTGTGTATCACTTGGAAGTGTCTGTACTTTGCTAAATGTGGTGATACATGCCTACAGTGTCAGCACTCAGGAGGCTGAAGCAGAAAGTTTGAGAGCTGGAGGCAAACCTTCACCATACAGAGAGACCCTGTCTCAAAACAAAAAACTTGGTCTGGTATTAACACATGCCATAACTGTTATTTATGAAAGTTATTTATGAAATAAAAACAAATTGCTTAGATAAATGTCCTAAGTATAGCTAGTTTTTTTTTTTTTAATGCTTCTGCTAACTAGCGTTTTTCTTCCAGCTGCCCGAAACCATGTTAATAGAATGTGCCTGGCAGCTGATGTTCCTCTGATTGAGAGTGGAACGGCTGGTTATCTTGGACAAGTAACTACTATCAAAAAGGTAAAGAAATAATATTGGTTTTTATTCTAAATACTTGAGACTTTAGGGAAGGAAAAGTAAACTTTAAATTTATATAATGAAGGTAGGTCACTGGCTGAGATGTAAGTAAAGATTTCCATGCCATACAAAACTAGGATGATAAGCTCGGAGTGTTGGCTTACGCCTATAGTCCCAGTAGTGGGGAGACTGAGGCAGGATTGCAGTGAGTCAAGGCCAGCCTAGACTTCCAGCAAGACACTTTCTCCAGAAAAGCATGATTTTCAAGGCCCTGGGTTCAATTCCTAGTATACACTTTTCTTAACCTCCCCCCCCCCCAAAAAAAAAAAAAAAGCCACCTTGGCGTGCTATGAAGGTGCCGCAAAAGGTCAGGTTAAGACTAATGCGTAATTATTAATCCCACCATTACATAAATAAGTTACTTTTGGGAACTCAGGGTTGTGCACATGCTTGGCTAGCGTTGCAACAGCTGTGTCATTCCTCCAGACCCCAGTACTCTGTAATAAAGAGGCCGAGGTGCGAGGATTGTAAATTCTAGTCCAACCCAACTTAGTGACTTAGTGAGATCCTGTATTGAGGTAACAAAGGCCTAGGGATATTGACTTGGGTTGATCCCTAGTATAGGGGGGATGGCATCAGAACTGCTGCAGAGAATGGCAAGAACAATAGGCTAATATATTCAAAGCAAGGGGGTGTTTAAAGGCTGCTAATGAGAGAATGCCCCTTACTACAACGATCTTTAGGAAAAAAGTAACTTGGAGGTATTGGGAATTGAACCCAAGGCCTTCATACAAGGCCTCTCAGCCCTTTTGGTTTGGTTTATTTTATTTATTTATTTATTTATTTATTTATTTATTTGAGACAGGATCTGGCTCTGTATTCTAGGCTGTGTTGCCCAGGGTGCCTCCAGACTCAACAGCAACGCTTGCCTTGGCCTCCTGAGTGCTGGGATTACAAATGTGTGTCACCACACCTGAGATACGGCCTCACTAAGTTGTTAGGTTGCTCCAGCTGGGCTAAATTTGTGATCCTTCTGTGTCAGTATCCCAGATTGCTGGAATTAGAGGCTGGTGTCATCACACCAGGCTATTGCAACAATTTTCTTTTTTTTTTTTCTTTTTTTCTTTTTTTTCTTTTTTTTTTCTTTCTTTTTTTTTTTTCTTTTTTTTTGAGGCAGGCTTTTGCTCTACAGTCCAGGCTGGTCCTGAACCCACTATGTAGTCCAGGCTGGCCTGAACTCACAGCAGTCCTCCTGCTTCTGCCTCCCAGATCCTTGCTGGGATTACAGGCATGAGTCAGGTCACACTATAGAGCCCAGGCTGCCCTTGGATTCATGGCAGTCCTGCCTCAGCCTCCTTGGTGCTGGGATTACAGGTGTGTACAATTGTACCTGCTTTATATGGTGTTGGGGAATTGAACTCAGGTACTTAGCACTTGACTTAGCACTTGCTAGGCAAGCACTTTAACTGCTGAGCCATTCCTCCAGCCCCTGAAGCGATTTTTTAAAAGAATGCATTCTCTCCATTTTTCATCATGTCTTGTACTTATATCCTATTTTTATAAATTCCTATCATTGAGATGATTTACTTATTTATATTTTTTGAGACAGTTTTGCGGTGTGTTCCGGGCTGGTCCTGAACTCCATATGTAGCCCAGGCTGGCCAGCAGTCCTGCCTCAGCCTCCTGAATGCTGGGATTACAGGCATGGTGCCACCCTGCCCAGCTGTTGCGTGGTGCTCGGGAATCACACTTGGGGCCTCATTTTCCCTAATCAAACACTAATCCCCCGCCTGTTCCCCCAGCCCTAATCAAGAAAATTTAACTTTCTTGACAACATAAAACCTTGTTGGACTATAAATTAAGGAATAAAGTATTTGTAGTTGTATTACTTTATAGTGTTGAAAAATCTATAGTATGGAATAAATGTTATTTCATGTTTGTAGGGTGTGACTGAATGTTATGAATGCCATCCTAAGCCGACCCAGAGAACTTTCCCTGGCTGCACCATTCGTAACACACCTTCAGAACCTATTCATTGCATCGTGTGGGCAAAATATTTATTCAAGTAAGAGAGTATATGTTTCTGAACGTACTTTTTAGTACTAATCATGGGAAATGAGGTCATTTTTATTTTAGTGTTTGTACTTAGGATGTTAAATATGGTGAAAGGATGCCTTGGTGGCTTTTCTGTCATACTTTTGAGGTTAAATTAAAACCCAACAGCATTCATTGCATGCCATAGACAATTTAGGAAATTTAGTCTAATACGGCAGACAGACACGTGACTGAAAAAAATACAAATATATATGTTTATATTTAGAAATAGGATAATATAAATAACGCATTGGTTTAAAAAATGAATTTGGGGCTGGAAGAATGGCTCAGCGGCAAGTGCTAAGTCAAGTACCTGAGTTCAGTTCCCCAACACCACATAGGTGGGGCATGGTGGTGCACGCCTATAATTCCAGCACTTGGGAGGTTGAGACAGGAGGATTGCTGTGAATCCAAGGCCAGCCTGAGCTTCATAGTGAGTTTAGGGCCAACCTGGGCTACAGAATGAGACCCTATCTCAAAAAAATAAAAAAATTGCATATGATAGAATGCATCTGTAATCTCAGCGCTCTGGGAAGCTTAAGGAAAACCACCAACTAGAATTTTTTTTTTTTTTTTTTGAGACAGAGTCTTTCACTGTAGTGTGTAGCCCAGGCTGACCTTGAATTTGTGGCAGTAGCTATGCACAGGGATCAAATCCAGGACCTTGCTCATGTTAGGCAAGTCCTCTGACCACTGAGCTGTGCCCCAGCCATATTCCCTGATTTGAACAATATATTAAAAAGTGTGTTTGTGCTGGATGTAATGGTACATGCCTGTGATCCTATCCATTCTGGAAGGTCAAGATGAAAGGTTCACGAGTTTGACCTCAGCCTAGGCAAATTAATGACTTGTGAGACTGTCTCAGAATGAAAATAGAAAAAAAACGATTTGGGTAAATAGTTCAGTTCAAAGTGCGTGGTTCAGTTGCCTGTAATAAGGGGGGGGGGGGGAAGAAAACTTAGATGTAGGGCACTAGAGGAATAGCTCCGCAGTTAAAGCACTTGTCTAGCAAGCTCAAGGCCCTATCTTTTGATTCTCCAGCACCTGGAGGCTGAGAGGCAGGAGGACTGCTTTGAGCTCAAGACCCCCCAAAAAAAGGCTTTAAATGATGTATAAATCCGAAGTATTACTGGCAGAAAAGATTGTGATCCAGAATACATTCCTTTTTCTTTGTTTTTGAGACAGTCTCACTCTAGCCCGGGCTGTTCCTGAGCTCACTGTGTAGCCCAGCCTGTCCTTGGACTCATGGCAGTCCTGCCACAGCCTCCCAAGTGCTTGGATTATAGGCCTTGTGCCACCATACTGGCTGATGTGGTTCTTGTACTCAGGGCCTTGCACTGGTGGGCAAGTGCTTTAATTTCTGTGCCTTTCCTCCAGTCCCCAAAATATATTCCTTTTATTTATTTATTTTATTTGTATTTATTTATTTTTTGAGACAGGTTCTCACTCTATGGCCCAGGCTGGTCCAGAGCTCACTATGGAGCCCAGGCTGGCCTTGGACTCACAGCAGTCTTCCTGCCTCAGCCTCCCTAGTGCTGGGATTACAGGCGGGCACCACCACACCCGGCTTAATGTGGTGCTGGGGCATCAAACCCCAGGGCCTTAAGCTTGCAGGGCAAGCTTTTAATCACCGTGCTTCAACCTCCTGAGTGTTGGGATTACAGGTGTGTGTCGCCATGCCTGGTTTTTGTGGTGCTAGGGAATTTAATCCATGGCTTTGAGCTTGCCAGCTCTTTGTTTTAGCCATTGCTATATTCCTCCAGTCCCAATAGGAATTCTTACATGTCATTTTGTTCCTTGAGAGCTTGCTCGCAGGTTCTAGCAGGGGAGCACAGCTACTCCTATGCTCTTGACCATGAAACCGTCTTTCTCTAGTGGAGAAGGTCGTCCTCTTTGACCAAGCGTGCGGCTTCAGGAGGGACACATGGAACGGTGAGGGAGGAAGAGGACACCCGCCTAGCCAGCCAGATCAGCCAAATCAACTTTGGCGATCAATGTGGTGACAGATGTGACAGCCAGATCACCCTTCACATCCTTACATGTCATTTTGGGAGTTAAAATGGTTTACCCAGGTGACATATACTCTTTCATCAGCATACGAGCTAAAATTGGAACGATAGATTAGCATGGCCACAGTGTAAGGATATGTGAATTTGTGAAGCATTTATCCATAATACCTATGAAATGCTTTTTTTCTTTCTTTTTTTTTTTTTCCAGACAGGGTTTTGTTCTATAGCCCAAGCTGCTCCTGAACTCACTTTGTTACTCAGGCAGGCCTTGGACTCATGGCAGTCCTTCTGCCTCAGCCTCCCAGGTTCTGGGATTACAGGCATTCTCCACTATGCCTAGTTTATATAGAGTTGGAGAATCTCAGGGCCTTGAGCTTGCAAGGCAGTTGGTTGAACTGCTGTGCCGTGCCGCTAGCTTCTATGAAACAGTTTTTAGGATAATTTGAGTAATAATCTCAACTTAGTAGTTTTATATTTCCTAAAACTGCAGTGATCACCATACATATTGCCATAAAAAAGTACTGGTAATTTTCCCTGTGTGTAACAGGACCCTGCATGTAGCAGGTACATTAATAACACCAGCCTACGTGTTTACTTGACTTGTGATTCTGGTGCTGACGTAATATGTCAAGAGATTATAAAAGCTATATTTTTTTAATCAGGTTTTGTTTTGTTTGTGGTGCTACAGCTTAAACCCAAAGTCTTGCACCACATAGTAGACAAGAGCTCTGCCATTAAACTACATCCACTTTCCTTCATCATACATTTTTAAAATTTATTCTTTTTTTGAGACAAGGTCTTGCTTTGTAGTCCGGGCTGGCCATGGATTCACAGGTATCCTCCTCCCTCAGCCTCCTAAGTGCTGTGCCACCACAGCCAGCTTTACTCTCAGATTTTAATATTGGAATTTATAGCGCCTAGCTGATTTGAGTGGATATGGATCTAAAATGCCTTCCTTTTATTGTGACTGATGTTCCCATGCAAACTGTCTAAACTGTTTTGAATACCCTTGTCTTTATGGAGTATAATTTATGAGTTATTCGATCTTTATGTCTCGTAAATGTGGAATACTCTGGGTTTAACTGATATAAATAGGAAATAAGGCCATATTTGTTCAGAATGATTAGTTGTATATAACTCTTTACAACTTTAATTATAGCCAGTTGTTTGGGGAAGAAGATGCTGATCAAGAAGTATCTCCTGACAGAGCCGACCCTGAAGCTGCCTGTGAGTAGACTGTTTTCTTATTAGTTACTAGTACATACATATATGTATCTATGTTTGTTTGTTTGTTTGTTTTTGAGGCACGTCTCACTGTATCCCAGGCTGGTTCTGAACTCATAACTTGGCCCAGTTTGGCCTTGAGATCCCAACAATCTCCATGGCTCCACCTCCTGAGTGCTGGGACTACAGCCATGTGTCACCAAACCTGGCTTATGTGGTGCTGGGAGACCGACATGGCTCCTTGTGCTTGTTAAGCAAGCTTCTAATCCCTGTGCTATTCCTCCATCTCTTGTCTGTTACTTCATTTTTGGAACATGTTTAACAGGAGGATAACTTCATTTTATTGGTAAGGAAATCAAGATGATTTCACAAATCTAATAATTAGGTGTTTTTATTTTTTTAGTCAGAGTCTTGCTTTGTAGCCCAGGTTATCCTAAGCTCACTATACAGCCCAAGCTGGCCTTAGACTCATGGCAATCCTCCTGCTTCAGTGTCCTGAGTGCTGAGAGGTAACAGGTGTGCGGCACCGTGCTCAGCTTTTGAACTTAGGGCCTTGTTCTTGCAAGACAAATCCTTTATTTGCTATGCCATTCCTCTAGCCCATGAGTCCAATAATTATAGCTGGGTCTATACCTATTCTGGGTATCTTACCGCAGGAGTTAGTCATCATACAAGAGCAATAACATGATATTGTAATTTGTAACGGCAGTTTGTAATAGCCAAATCTTGGAAGAACCCAACAGATGAATAGATAAAAGACGAAAGATTTATATGATCTGAAGAGAACCCAGAATATTACAACTGCAGATGACTAGATAAAGAAGTGGTTTATTTACATAATGAAGTACTACTCTGCCATAATGAGAAACAAATTTGAATCATTTGCAGGAAAATGGATGTAACTTGAGACTGTTATTAGGAAGATGAATCAGACAGAGAAGGATACATAATACAGTTTCTCTAATATGAGAAAACAAAACCATAAAAAGAAAAGAAATGGAAGAAAGTAAGAAGATAGATTATGGAGAAGGAAGGAGGTTGGGGGCTTCAGGGAGTCCCAAAGGGAAAGGGAAATTAGAGCTGGGGGTCATTCTCAGATCTAATGATAAAGAGCTATGGTTTTGAACACTTAGACATTTGGCCTTCAGACAGCAAGGCACAGTAAGATACTGATGAACATCTTTGTTTTCTTCTTCTTTTTTGTATGTTTTTGAGACAGGGCCTTGTTCTGTAGACCAAGCTGGTCTTGAAATCATTATGGAACCTTGGACTTAAAGCAATCCTCCTGCCTCAGCCTCTTGAGTGCTAGGATTACAGGCCTGTGTGCCACCATGCCCAGCTTTATGTGGTGCTGGGGAATGGGTCTTTGGGCCTTGTACTTGGAAGGCAAGTGCTTTGACCACTGTGTTGTTCCTCCAGCCCCTTTGTTTTCTTTTTGAACTCAGAATATGGTACATGTATGTGACTTGCACAAATGACTCTTTTTGCCTCCACAAGTGATAAGTGCTCAGTTGTTCGTTGAAAGTAAAACAAGGCCAGGCATGTTAAAGTGCATGCCTGTTATCTCACCACTCTAGGAATCTGAGGCAGGAACGTTGTCAGTTTGAACAACTTAGTGAGGCCCTATCTCAAAATAAAAATAAAAAATGGCCTCCGGATGTAGGTCAGTGTCAAGGCTCAAGGCTCAATCCCCAGTACCCCTGGAAGAAAAAAAAGCCAGGCCTTGTGACATAGGCTTGTAATCCCAGCACTTTGGGAGCCTGAGACAGGATGATTACAAATTCCAGCCCAGCCTGGTGTTAGATAAGTTGCCAAGAATCTTTCTCAATAGAAAGAGGCCTGGGTGTTTTTAGGACAAAAGTCCTGTGTTCAAGCACTGCAAAAAAAGAAAAAGGAAATCTGTTTGTGTTACAGGGGAACCAACAGAAGCCGAAGCCAGAGCCTGTGAATCTAACGAAGATGGTGACATCAAACGTATTTCCACTAAAGAATGGGCTAAATCAACTGGATATGATCCAGTTAAGCTTTTTACCAAGGTTGGGTTTCTTCCTTTAAAATACTGTTTCTCTGTTTTTAAGTACTATGTAAATTTAGGCTGGACATGGCTATAATTTCAGCTATTCCATCAGATGAGGTATATTTGAGGCCAGCTTGGCCTTGAATACCCAGCTAAGATTTGAATCTTGGGTCTCTCGCGTGCTAGACAAGGTTTCTACCAAGACCGTGTCTCAACATGAAGTTTGTAAAAGGGCTGAGGCTCACTTGTAGGGTGTGTAGAGAGCTTATCTAGCATATGTGAAGCCATGAGTTCAATCTGCAGCACCCTTTTTTTTTCTTTTTCTTTTTTTTTTTTGAGGCAAGTTCTTGCTCTGTAGCCCCGGCTGGCATTGGACTCTCTGCATACCTTCTGTCTCAGCCTCCTGAGTGCTGGGATTACAGGTGTGCCCTACCACATCCAACTTATGTGGTGCTAGGGAAAGACCTCGGGTACTTAGCACTTGTGGGCAGGTGGTTTAACTGCTGAGCCATTCTTACTCAGATATATTTTTTTCTTTTTTTAAATAAAAACAATCCTACAGTATTTATTGGCCTCAAGTAATAATAGCATATGGGTAAACAAAACAGTATGAACAAATGTTTTACAAATGCACTTCAGGAAAGATGACTTTTAAAAACTGCCTTGGTTTCCACACATCTTCCTAATTTTCACTGTCACTGTTTCACTTATGTCTAGTTAGAGACACTTGGTAACAGTGATGTTACCTCCTTTCAGAATGATCTGGCCCAGTTTTATTGACTTAGTTTTGGAGTGAATTTCTTCTGCATCTAATACAAGGTTCATATACTCATAAAAACCAATAATACAACCCTCTGTCCGCACATTTACTTGCTCATAAAGCCATCACTGGATCTCAGATCTGTTCTGTAAGCATCAAAGTGCACCGTTACCTTTTGCATTTTTTGGCCCTGGCCGCACTGCGCCACAGCAGAATCCAGGACTGCCACTCAAACTGTACACTACTCAAACTGCTGTCTTAGATCTTTTGTTAGAAGTTGGACTGTCATGTTCTGACTAGCCCTTGAAGCTTCTTGATTTTGTTCTTTGTGGAAATTTTTTTTAGTATTTACCTGCTGAAATATTTTTACAGTGTCTGGTGTAGTACACATTGCCTGTAGTCCCTGCACCTTGCACTTGGGAGGCTGAGACGTGATTGCTGTGAGTACGAGTTCAGGGCTAGTCTAGACTACAGAGCACAAGGCTGTGTCTCAGAAAAGACAGGAAGCAAGCTACAGAAGTTTCTGTGCAGTGATCTGAATAATTATTCTTATAGGCCCTCAGGCCTGTATTTTTTAAAGTTTTTATTTTTTTTTTCCTCTTGATGCCTGAGTAATTATGCTATAATATATACTTGAAGCTTTCTCTTTCCGTTTTTTCCCTTTTTTCATTTTGTAGTATTGGGAATTGAGCCAAGGGCCTCATGCATGCTAGGCAAGTCCTCAGCCCTTAAACCGCCCGATACATTCCTGCCACCTTCCCTGAGCAGAGGACCTTAGGGGGAACAAGTGTGAAGACTTTGAATGGAAATCACCTGTTGAGAATATTCTACTTCTTTCCCCAGCTATTTTTTTTATCTTTTGTGTCGGAGAGAAGTCCATGGAAGCGCTGACTTTTGTACTTGGTATCTTTTTCGCTTTTTGTTTCTGTTCTGCAGTGCTAGGGTGTTGCTGGGCGCCCCTCCCTGTGCTCCCTCTGTGTTTGTGTGTCTCTGTCTTGGCTCCTTCCCTTCCCAGCTTTGCCTGCTTTTCTGTACATTCAGATCCCCCTTTACCTTTTTCCCTCACTGGCAACATTAGGATGTCACAGGTTGGCTTGTTGAAGTCCTGTTACATTGATCTCCTCACAAAGCTCTTTTTCTTGGACAAAGCGTCACTTGGGATGTGGCAGTGCTTTGCAGCTGATGTTCTCAGCGTGTTTTTGTTCCCATAACAGTGGGAACACCTTGAAAGGCAGCCTTACAGGAACGCTATGAGGGCACAGAAGGGGGTGTACCATCCTGGGATCTGATTTTCATATGGTAGCCAGTATGGGACAATACCCTGGAGTTGTGCAGTGTCATCTGCGTTCCCGTTGGATGTGGAAGAGAAGTAAGTAAAACAGGTCCAAGTAAAGCCAGACTTCGTTGTATATGATGAGAAGTGAGCAGGCAGGAGTTAACGTGGCTTCTTTTTTCTTTAATTTTTAAATTTTATTTACATATTGCGTCCCTTTCCCTTTCCACCTTCTCAGCTCTTCCTTTTCCTTTCCATCTCCAAAGTCCATCTTCTTCTGTATCTCTTACCTTTTTTTTTCTTTTTTTCTTTTTTTCTTTTTTCTTTTTCTTTTTTTTTTTTTTTTTTTTTTTTTTTTTTTTTTTTTTTTTTTTGAGACAAGGTCTCACTCTGTACCCCAGACTGGCCCTGTACTTATTGGGGCAGCTCAGTCTGGCTTTGAACTCAGTGCAGTCCCCCGCCTCAGCTTCCTAAGTGCTGGGATTACAGACATGTGCCACTACTCTCAGCTTTATGTGGTGCTGGGGAATCGAACTCAGGGCCTTGGTGCTTACAAGGCAAATGTTTTAGCTGCTGTGCCATTTCTCCAGCCCCTTTTTATTTGTTTCTTATTTTTTGTCACTGAGGACTAAACCCAGGGTTTCGCACTTACCAGGCAGGTGCTCTACCACTGAGTTAAATCTTCAGTTCCCCTTCCTTTTTTTGAGGCAGGGTCTCACTCTGTTCTAAACTCACTATGTAGCCTCGAACTCAAAACAGTCCTCCTGCCTCAGCCTCTGAGTGCTGGGATTACAGGTGTTTGCCATCACTCCCAGTTTATGTGGTGTATGGAAATCAGCCCAGGGCCTTGTGCTTGCTAGGCAAGTGCCCTAAGTGCTTTAGTGTCCTCCAGCACAGGTTTTATGATTCCTTTTCACCTTAAATTCTAAATCTGTATATTTAGCTTGTTTTGCAAACATTAAAAATTGAATATATTTTGAAAGATGTGGTTGCATTATTTAAATTTAGCCAAATGTTACATTCTTTCTTGTAGAGGTTACCCTCCTGTGGTGACTCCCAGCACCACCCCGGAGACTCGCTTTGGGGAACGCAGTCTGATTTATTTAGGAAGTACAGTTCTTATAAAGACTACAATAATGCAAGAGTCATCTCGGGCCAGTCAGTGAGGCCTTAACTATCGGGATTGCCCAGAAAGAGGGAGAGAGTGGAGGAAGAAGGATGGGGCCACCAATCAGCAATTTGTCACTGGTTAAGGGGGCATGAGGCCTGCCTCGGATACCAGCTCTGTGGTGAAGCCTGCTTCTACCGTAGTGTCCTGGACTTGTGCTAGATAGGCTTCAACCCAACCTGAATCCCCCACACTTACTAATACTTACAGTAAACATGTTGAGTAAGTTAATAATAGAAAAATGCAGATAAGAAAGTAAAAATACCTGGCTAGAGGAATGGCACAGTGGTTACAGTGCTTGCTGGGCTCTGAGTTAAATTCACTAGCACCACAGAAAGCTGGGTGTGGTGGCGCATGCCTGTAATTCCAACACTGGGAAGGCTGAGGCAGGTCAGGCTGATTGTCCTGAGTCTGGGGCCAGCCTGGGATACAACAGTGAGTTCAGGATCAGCCTGGGCTACAGAGCAAGACCCTGTCTCAAAAGAAAAAAAGTAAAAAGGAGGAAGGGAAATAATCAAGATGTGATATGTCTGTACACCAATTTCTCAAGGTGAGTGTTACTATTAAGTATCACAGAAACACTAGTAATTTTGGGGAAAAACCAAAAAAGTGCTCTGTTTACATTTATCTAGACTCTTGGACACAGTGCTCACTGATGTCTCTAGGCTTACGATTAACTATATTCAGTTCTTATACAGTTAATAGATACTTGAATTCCTTAATATGTGATGATGGTTCAGATTGATGTTTGGAATTTTAGGGGGACTTTGGGGTGATGACTCGGAAGTGCATGGGAAGTCCTCGTAGTTTAGGTCTCCTTTACCCTATACTTTCTAGAGCATTTCTCTTACCATTTTGTATGTAGGGATTTTGTGTAAAGTTTCATTTTAAAAAATGTTTTTTTGGCTTTTGAAAATTATTACTCTACTGACGTTGAAAGGTGTCTTTAAATCTGGTTTCATAGTGTAATATTTGTAATAAATCAGCAATGAAAGTTTGCTATATTTATTTCAACTTGGGGCCTATAGAGTTCACAGGATTTCTCCCTTCTCCCATTTTTTAAAGCTCTTTAAAGATGATATTAGGTATCTGTTGACAATGGACAAACTGTGGCGGAAAAGGAAACCTCCAGTTCCATTGGACTGGGCCGAAGTGCAGAGTCAAGGTACAGAGTACATTTTAGTGTTTGGGGTACCTAAGCTGGACATTCTTTGCCTAAAGTCTTCAAATACCTATTGTTTCCTGAAATATCTGTTCACACTTTAAATTAATTCAGAAGTATAAAGAGGAAAGCTGGGCGTGGTGGCACACACCTGTAATCCCAGTGGTCATGAAGCAGAGGCAGGGGGATTGCCATGTGTTCAAGGCCAGCCTGTGCCATTTAGTGGGTTCGGGACCAGCCTGGACTGCAAAGCAAGACTTTGTCCCAAAAAAAAACAGTATAAGAAGAAAAACCAACTAGACCTGTACCATCATATAAGAGAAATAGCAACTGTTAATATTTTAGAGAATGTTTTCATCCATTTTATGCATGTAATGCAGACAGTTGTCTGTGTGTACATACACAAACACACAGATTTGTGTTGATATATTAAAATAGTATAGGAGCCTTTCTCTTTTGTTTTTGTTTGGCATACGATCTCTTTATACGTAGTCTAGGCCTTTCTTTGATCTCATGATCCTTAAACATGGGCTTCCCAAGTGGTGGTGAGATCATCAGTGTGTGCCGTCACACCTACCTCAAGTTTTGTTTATTTTTTGTTTTTGCAGTGCTAGAAGTTCAATACTATCCCCTTGAACTCCAGTCTGGGCTGCTTAATACTTGGGAAGACATTGTCTTGAAATAAAAAATAAAGTGGGCTGGGGTGTACCCCAGAGCAAAGTGAGACCGTCTTGGAGTTCTCTTGCCTCTGCCTTCATAGTGCTGGGATTATAGGCCTATACTAAAGGGCCTGGCTTGTAGTAATTATTTTAATGTATGTCCCTATAAGCTGCATCCCACCTTTTTTTCCCCCCCTGTATAGTTTTGAGACAGGATTTTGCTAATATGTTTCTCAGGCTGGCCTCAAACTTGTAGTCCTCCTGCATCAGCATCCTAAGTAGATTGGGTTGCAGGTTTGCTGTACCTTGCCCAGCTCTTTAAAATTTTAATATTGGTCCGGAGTTAAAGTTATATACTGCAACACAGTAGAGATACGATACTTACTGCTGGAATTTCTTTTTTTTTTATTTTTAGGAGAAGAAACCAATGTATCAGACCAACAAAACGAACCCCATTTAGGTCTGAAAGACCAGCAGGTTCTAGATGTAAAGAGCTATGCATGTTTGTTTTCAAAGAGCATTGAGACTTTGAGAGTTCATTTAGCAGAAAAAGGGGATGGAGCCGAACTCATATGGGATAAGGTTTGTTCTAAGAATGTATACCAGCTGTTTATATATCAGATGTACATTTAAGGTCTTGAGGTATAATAGAAGCTAGCAAATTTTTTGGATATTGTTCATTTTAACAGATTGTTGAGGCAGTATCTTTTAATTTGTTTTGGATATTTTCATATCCACGTGGTGTATTTGAACTTTTGAGTTTTGTATACATAATTCAGACAGCATAAAATTTCACTTTAAATTATAGTATTCATAATTTATAATATGTGAATAAATAATGTGGATTTATTAGAGTGAAATGTTTCATTGACTTAAATGTCTCCTTTTACAAACAGTAGTTCATTGGCTTCATTTGAGCTTGAAAGTAATTAAAATTGCTGTTCTATGGAAAGAGCAACTATTTCAATCTAAGATATATACCTTCTTAATGTATAATAGTACTTTGCAGTTACGCATTGAATTTAATTTTACTTGATAATGATTTATCTAGTGAAGTTTTATTTAACCGGGATGGTAAAAATTGACTGTAGATTTTAATGAAAGGGAAAACACTGGGCCAATTTTAGAAAATTGAGATGACTTTGTGTACACAAAGCTTGGAACTTTGTTTGAATCGGATATCTAATGTGAAATTAATGAATTCAGATTCTTAAAACATTAGTCTTGAGTTTGCATGGTACTGAGAATAGCTTTTTCTTTCTTTTTTGATTATAGTGATTTGGAAAGTTTATCAGTTTTTCAGGGGCTAACTAAACTCTTGAAAGCAAGAATTTTTTTTCTCCTAAGTGAACCCTGTACTTAATGGGTATCTTAGCCATTTGCCTAGGAAAATATCTGGTAATTACAGCTGATAGTATTTTTCTTTTTCACTTTTACTGTCATTCCTATTTTGGTACTGATTATCAAGCCCAAGGGTCTTCACACTGAGCTACATCTCCTACCTGTTTGTTTGGAGACAGGGTCTTTCTCTGTAGTTAGGCTGGTCCTGAACTCACTGTGTATGTAGCTCAGGCTGGTCTTGAACATATGACAGTGCTGCCTCCGCCTCTTGAGTGCTGGGGTTACAGGCATTCACCACCATGCCTGGTTTATGTGAAACTGAGAGCCTTGCTAGTCACTGAGCTATTCCCCAAGCCCTCCCATTGGTGCTTCTGAATTCTGGAATAGGAATGTATCTCTCAGAGCAGAAGGCCTTGGTGAGAAGTCTAGGCTGTAACTCCATGCTCTGTGGTACTGTCCATAGCCTTTCCTGAACAACCCCTTCCTCGGGATGATCTCTTGTTCTGCTTGACTCTCTGCAGTTTTAACTTATTTATATTATTGGCAGGATGACCCATCTGCAATGGATTTTGTCACCTCTGCGGCAAACCTCAGGATGCACATTTTTAGTATGAATATGAAGAGCAGGTTCGATATAAAATGTAAGTACTTTTGTATTTTAGTTGTGTCATAGAAACCTTAAAGTTGTATTTTTTAATAGTCAAATGTGTTCAACTTTTTACCCCCAGCCATGGCAGGAAACATAATTCCTGCTATTGCTACTACTAATGCAGTGATTGCTGGATTGATAGTATTAGAAGGATTGAAGATTTTATCAGGAAAAATAGACCAATGTAGAACAGTGAGTATATTTATTTGTTTCTTTATTTAGCCTCTTAAAAGTAATTTATGGGGTTGGGGTAGTTTAGTGGTAGAGCATTTGCCTTTATGTACAAGGCTTTGGGTTAGCTTCCCAATGTCCTAACTCCCCAATTAGAGAGAGAGAGAGAGAGAGAGAGAGAGAGAGAGAGAGAGAGAGAGAATGTGTGTGTGTCTGTCTGTCTGTCTGTCAAGGAAGACTGAACCCAGGGCCTTCACCCTGAGCTATATCCCCAGCCACACAGGGGTTTTGCCAAGTTACCCAAACTGGGTGGAACTTGTAATTTTCCTGTCTCGGTCTCCCAGAATTCTAGGACTACAGATCT
This sequence comes from Ctenodactylus gundi, assembly GCA_004027205.1. NCBI lineage: Eukaryota > Metazoa > Chordata > Mammalia > Rodentia > Ctenodactylidae > Ctenodactylus > Ctenodactylus gundi. The sequence goes on along the minus strand of PVKB01003830.1, from coordinate 117,849 downwards.
GCGTCACCTCCGTGGCTAATGAATGAGATCCTTATACTAAGAGGTTTTTTTCATTTGTTTTTCAATTCTGGAACACTCCTTGCCCCTCGTTTTGATGATGGAGTTTAAACTCAGTTTACACATGATAGGCAAGCAGTCTCCCACTGAGGTGCAAGAAGTTGTGATCTTCATCTCCCCTATCCCCCATGCCTGCGCCCCATCCCTGCATACTAGGGATTAAGCCTAGGGCCATCAGTTTTAATTTTGAGTTAGTGTTTCACTAAGTTGTTAAGTTGCCTAGGCTGGGTACTAATTTGGTATCCTCTTGCCTTATCCTCCCAAAATGCTTACATTATGGGCCTCAGCCAAGAAGCTCCATGGGGCCTTTTTAAATTTTAGTATAATTTATTTGCTTTGATTATTTTTATTTGTTTTGGTATTAGAGGAACGGTATTACCAGAATACATTATCTTGTTTCCTAATTATATAGATGTTACTATCATAATCATAGAAAATTAGGAGGTGCGGTGCAGTCCCTTTGGTTCCAGATGTTACCAGAAGAATTATCATTAGTTAGAAAACTGAGTGTGTCACGTGTTTACATACCTCCCGTCATCTTGAGAGCTTTAAGGTTAATGTGAATAAACACTGGGAATAATATCCAGAAACTGATACCAGAAGTGTGTATGCTGTAGAGACTTGCACAATACATGAGGTACTCTTTTTTTTTTTTCCTTTTATTGAAAGAAAGCTCAGTTTACAATGTATTTAATTTTTATTCTGTAGTCGAGGCTTGTCCTGAGCTTACTACGGAGCCCAGGTTGGCCTTGGACTAAGGGTAATCCTCCAGCTTCAGCCTCCCGAGTGGCATGTGTCACCACATGCTTTATGTAGTCCTGGGAAGTTAAACTTGGGTACTTAGCACTTGACTTAGCGCTTGCTAGGCAAGCACTCTAACCGCTGAGCTATTCCTCCAGCCCCCCAAAGTTGCTGTGAAGGTCATGATCTTCCTGATTTTTTTGGCTGTTCAGAAAGGAATATTTAGGTCCTTTTTTATTAGATATACAGTGATGAATATTTTTATATTATTGTATAAAATTGTAACTCAGTGTCTGATAACTGCTTGTATTTTTTTCCCTGAAGATTTTTTTGAATAAACAACCAAACCCAAGAAAGAAACTTCTTGTGCCATGTGCACTGGATCCTCCGAACCCTAATTGTTATGTGTGTGCCAGCAAGCCAGAGGTGGCAGTACGGCTGAACGTCCATAAAGTGACTGTTCTCGCCTTACAGGATAAGGTAAGTAAGGCCACGTTCCCTTTTTTCTTTACCATGTATAACTGTCACGAACTAAACACTGATGACTCTTAAGAGCTTTGACTACTGAAGTGAGTCGCTCTTCAGGATATTTGTTGGCAATTCTGTCTGATTCCAGAATATGTGCCTCATCTTCTAGAAAGGTACAGGTGAAATTGGAATGTATACTCGTATACCCTAGATGGTACAAACGTGCCACACAGATTGTGGAAAGCAGAATTTATTTATTTGCTCGTTCGTTTGTTTTGAGACAGGGTCTGAACTTGGACTCACAGCACTCCTCCTGTCTCAGCTTCCCAAGTGCTGGGATTATAGGCATGCACCACCATGCCTGACTTATGTGGTGCTGGGGTATCAAATTTGGATATTTAGGGTACTTAGCATTTGACTGCTTCAACTGCTGAGCCATTCCTCCCGCCCTGAAAGCAGGATTTTTTTTGTCCTTTTTTTTTTTTTTTTTTTTTTTTTTACCAGACAGTGGGTAAATTATCTGTATTTTTGGATACATACAAGAAATATTTCTAAATGGTCCAGCCTATGGTTGTGAACAAAGCATATATTGTAAAAAATTGTATCTTTCTAGCAGGGCAAAACCTAATTGATTAGTTACTTCATATTATGGAGCATGAGTAATTCTCATAGTTTGGGTGCTCTGGATTTTGGACAGCGCTCAGTACCTCCAGATTAGCGAGCTCTTGTTAATCATTTCTGAGATCTGAGTTGAGGTTTGGGTGGTGATTTGATTGTGATGTGCTAAGTTAGTCCCTGAGGAGACACAGCATTTGTACACCATGATTCTCTTGCCAAGCTCTTTGTGGAAACAGGCTTAAGACATGGTCTGGTCTGTTAAGTTTATTCTAAATTGGCTAGATTATAGGTTTTTTTATTAGTGAATTTTTTTTTTTAATGGCTGGAAAGAATTTTACTTCCTACTTCTGAGATCACTTTGGATTGTTTTATGGGTTGTACTCATCGGTGTGCTACTTTTACTTCTATACTTCCGGAGGTGAGGGAATAAGCCCTTTCCCTTTGGGTAGGACGCTTGGTAGTACTAGACTTACCTCCCAGAACCAGCTGCGCTGGACGTACTGATTTGCTCTTATGTTTGGCTAGGGGAAGAGTAGGTTTTGGTAAACTGACCATTGAAAGGTACTTGCCCCATTTTCCCAGGAAATAGTAGTTATTATGTATTGACCATTGGGATTAAAAAGATAATTCCTCTCTTTAATGGGTAATTAGCTAAAGAAAGATCCTCTTTTTTAGAATCAGGTAAGACTTCATAGAATGTTAGCATGTACCTCTAAATGCATCTTGGAATTTAAAAGAGAGATGCCATTTGGGAAGTGCTGGTTGTCTGAGAGGTTAGTAGAAAGAGTCCCATCATAGAGTTGGCACCGAGACTGAAGTAAAATATGTCATGATTAATCTGTAGTAAAATATAAAATGCCAAGAACAAGTCAAGGAGTTCTTAATTCACTGTTTTTTGTTGTTGTTGTTGCTGCTGCTGCTGTTCTGGTTTTTTTTTTTTTTTTTTTTTTTTTTTTTTTTTTTTTTTTTTTTTTTTTTTTTTTTT